>CAIGRF010113157.1:1754-28200 GCA_903798235.1 Fraxinus ornus | reverse complement strand
AGTAAGAGTTCCCAAATCAAAATTATGCGTTGTCATTTTCAAACAAGAAATACAAAGTCACAATTAAGCCACACAAAGCAGGTGTAGGTTTGCAAATATACACCATTTTAGATTCCCAAGATTTCGTAAGATTCACAATCTTAGATCAAGGAATTTTTCAAATGGGTAAGGTCTAGATATTCTAGAGACTTATCAATGCAACCAGAAAGATAACAACAAAACAATTTCACTCACAATATTAATCAAAAGAGCAAATTTCAATCACGTAGCAAACGAAGAGCAATTAATTCCTAATTTCTAGCACAAGCTATTATCACCCCCACACGGTAACCCCAATCCTATTATCACCCCCGTACGATGACGCGCTAGTGCTGAAATTTTAAAAGAGGATCGGCCAATTTACCAGAGCAGACCTGGTTGAGTCCGTAATTATCGAGAGTTGCAAATTTACTGCTTTAGGTCACAATTTATGGTCTAAAGTGATTCAGTAAATGTGTTGTGCAATTACAACCTCGAATCTGTATTAATCATCAAAGGGCAGGATCGTCCAATATCTTCTGCAAAACTTGAAAAACTAAAGTAGACACATCAGTACGTTCAGGAAATAAAGGTGAACAAACTACTCAAAAAATTCTGGCCGGGAATCGTCGCTACGCGCCGTCGTCGGAGATCACCCACACCACCACCACAATCGCCTTGGTCTGCTGGTCACAGGTATGTCGTCAATTTTTCCGGCTGGTGAAGGATTTGGCCGGAATCAGAGAAAACAACCTTGATTTTCTCGAAGGAATCGCGTCTCGCGATTCGATCCTCTCCTCCTCTATCGATCTCGCCTTGGTCGACACCAAAAGGGCTGGCTCTGATACCAGATGTGAAGAAAATACCGCCAACTTTGTACCAAGATCCGGGCTCAGTATTGATCAATCGACACCATAAGAGAAAACCCAATCACAAACCTACTCTAAATCCCTCGACCGGTTGCTCAAGAAATCTACCCACAAACAAGGACTAAGAATGGAGGTTATAATAGCCACCTAAAATAGCCACTAAGGCTGTAGAAAAGTGAGAAGCAATAGCACAGTGGAAAGCCCGACGCAAGAGGCAGGAAGCACAAAGCAAAGCTAAGGGACCTCCGCTATTTTTTCTCAAGTAAAGGGCTAAATTATTTTCACTCACTCAAGCACAGTAATGGGCACGATATATATATATATAAGAAATTAGGTATGGGCTAGGTTACAAATAATAGAGCCCAATAGAGAATATGTTGGTGGGCTATCAACCGAAATAGCCATCCTGGTCTTGGGTTGGGCCATGAGCAGCACTAATGAAATTAGGCTGCTTCAAATGGTCCAAGTGATTAATCTGATTGGTTTACCAAGTTGTGGTGTCGATATTCGTTCTGTCATTGGTCGATATCGACTGATATACACAATACTTACATCATCTCCCAAGTGGGTCGTTTGACAACAAATTTGCATAACAATTGGTCTACTCAAACGAATCACCATCTTGCGAAGAGGATAAAATCTCATATCGAATAAAAATAAAACCAATTTATAATAATTTAGGCTACTCCTCTTAATAAGATTGACCTTTAAGATGGAATATCAAATCTTAACATTCTATACATTGATCTCATGGTCACAATATTTCACTATCAAAGTGTAAAATTACGAATGAGTAATATTCGTGTCAAGATAGCCATAAAAAATTATTTCGACTAAAAAGTAGCATAAAAATAGTCTTAATTTGAGTCTATATCCAACAAAACCCGTTTTTAGTCCATAAAATACAAAGTGATGATTTTGTCACATTCCAAAGTCTATTAAAACATAATTAATTATGGATTTGGCGGGAAATATAGGTAGTGAAGAAACCCCCCTATTTTTCTAAATAAGACTTCAATTGTTTTCATAGGCACCTCAAAGAAATGGCCATGAAATTTTAATTATTCCGTTATTTCTTAATTATTATGATAATGAAAGTACGCCTTTGTTTGGGTAAACTTACCAGGAGCTTTTTAAGAGTAATAGTATTTGGTCAACAAAATGTGTGATTGTAATTAATTTTTAGTTCAGCCAACACCAACACACACATTGTCGTATATTAAATCGAACTATATAGTTAGACGTTAATGAGAAAAGTGCGTTCAAAGATTTTATTACATTTAGTTGTACATGTGAGTGTGTATTTCTTTAAAGAAATTAAATATAAATTTATATATAAACAAGTGAAGAAATGATGATAACTGAGTATCTAGTCATCAAGTAATAGGAATATGATGGGTGCATAGAGTTCCCACATAAACATTATCTCTTTTACAAGAGCGTCTTGTGTTGTCCCATAATGAAAGTAATTCAACACACCTTATATATAAGTAAATACTTACGACCTTAAAAAGGCGGCTCTAATTTCAAAAAGAGGGTACCCACACGAATGGATGGATAGATGAATCCAAAGTGCATAAACTCTACTTTCACATAAAGCTAAAATTAGATTACATAAAAAAATAACATAAACTACATTTTCATTCCCCACAATATGGGCCCTTAGGGTTTTTTTTTTTGTTCGAATAGATGTATATATTTTGTTTTATATTTCATTACTTATTCAAGAAATAATGGAACTAGTTATTTGTAATTTGTTTGTTAACCGTGGATCGAATTATGTTACAAGTCGAGCATAGCATACCTAGACTACTTGGCAAAAAATGAACTTATATTTTGTGATTTTTGGGTATTGATTGAGCAACAGTTTTTTCATATCTTAACAAAAAGGAATCTGCATGGAATTATTCAAAATTTAACAAACTAAAAGTGACTAGGTTCTAATTAAAAGATACAATTTTGATGCTACATATTCATGTATTAAATAAATTAAATTGCAATAAAGTGAGAAAAATCATAGTTATTTGATTTTTTAAGAAAAACATAAAGTGGATTTGTACTCTTGTCAACTTGTACATAGGGTCCTCTAAACTTTATTTGTAGGGTAAAATACTCTTCACTTTCCTAACTCTCCATCAATGTCTAGCTCTTTCTTTATGTAAGTTCAACTTGATTTAGTGTAAAGAGAGAGGGGAGCGCTTTTAGATTGTTTTATGGGTCCCTTTTGAATGAAAAGTGAGATTTCCCTTATAATGGGGTGACTTGACACAAACAACAAAAAACTTATAGTATGTAGTTAATTATGAGAGAATTAGGCAAGATTACACTCTGCTTTTACAAATCATATAGTTATATGAATTATATAATCAAGGCAAATTATCATTTATTTTTTGTGGAAATTAGTAAGAACACAAGGGACCATGACATTTAGGTTTGTTTTGCAAATATTGATACTTGTATTACTGTATGTGAATATCGTATAAAGTCATGTTGTATGTGAATATCGTATCAAGTTATCTAAAAATGTAATTGTTTCATGATAATCTTTAATACGTCTCCTCGCATATAGGATAATTTTATTTTCATTAAAGTTCTAACTCCTAACATCATAAAATTTACACTTGTTTTGTTTGGTCTGGTACTATATCAAAATATTGAACTATCATATCAACTTCTTTATTTTATTTTTTTCAAGACAATATCCTATTACTTGAGATTTTCGATAAATTAATCCTTCAATGTTATAGAAAGTTTAATTTGTTATTAAAATATAGGATGTATGTCAAAGATCAACATTTCTATAGAGATATGTTTTGTTTTCATAGCAAGGATTAGACTTAACACTACATAATAAAAGCTCAAACCACTCCCATTAGAGAAATCAACTAAAAGATTGAACTTTTTTCAACAATTTATCCTTTCTAGTTTTTGTTTTTGTCCTCTACTTTCATTTCATTCTTTTAGTTTTCTCCTTTTCTTTTTTCACCTCACTTTCCTCCTTTCGTTAATTAAAGATTGAAAAGAATATAATGGACCCTTTAACAGGCAAAAAGTAAGAGCACAATTTAAAAGAATTTAAAAAATTGTTTTTCTCTCTTACATGATTTTTTTTTTCTCTTAAACCAAAAATAAAGTGAAATTTATCATTTAAAAAAAAAAGAACTAATTACAGAACTAATTATTACTTCACCCCGTCAAGTACTCTGTATTAGATTAAATTCAAATTATTGTTTATCATAATCTCATTGAATATTTAGTATAGTTAAATGAATGATTACTTAGCAAAAACTTGGAGTTTTTTTATTGGTGGAATGAACGCTCTAATTGACATGATGGCAAATTTATTTACATATATAATTATATATGCATAGTGCCCATCAATCTCTTTGGGAACTTGGGCCTCACCAAGCTCCACTTATAACTCTCCTTTCTTCCACACAATGATGATATACCTTATGCTAATCGAATTGGACTTCCATGTTTTAAAAAGATACTATAGTGTAATGCACCACGTCGCGTGATACATTTGTTACAAAATATAGTACAGTATTAAGATAAGAAATACTGTAACTAAGAATGAATTTTTCTCTATATCGTTGAATGTATGTATGTTTGGTACGTTGAACAAAATAAAAATCTTGAGTCGCAAATAAATATTAAATTTATTTTTCTTTCTTCATCATGTGCAGTTTTATTGAGTATGACATATTGAACGTGCTAGAGATTCAATTTTTCAAAACTAATAACTTTTTATCAATCATGCTTGTATTACAATTTGACTACAATGCAGACATTATATAATATATATTAAGATGGGGTTTATTATTGAAAAATATATCATTTTATGTTGGAGAAATTGAAGAGTGATGAGAGGAGGAAAAAAAATTCTTTAAACGGGGGAGTGACATGAATTAGAGCTATATCTAGGCCATTCCCACAATATTATTTTTCCAGTACTTGCATAAAAAGATAGCTAATTTATACTTTTAATTTAAAGCTTGTCCTACCATATTTGAAGTTCACGTGATGCATTTGGCCAATTTCAGAGGCTCCTGGAAAAAAAAAAGTGATTATCACTCTTTTACATCAAAAAAAAAAAATCAATATGCAGTTTTATGATCTGTTTTCATGATGCATTTTTCACACTTTTTTTCACTGTTTTTTCTTTCTGTTTAGTCCATAATTACTGAGCAATAGGGACAATATTGTAACAAGTATAATAAATGTATTCAAGAAAAAAAAAACATATGATCATTTATGTTTCTTGTTTACCCCAAACTAGCTAAGCATAACGGCGTTCAAACTCATGATTAGGTCATTCGGCTAAGCTAATCATCAATGGTTTGAATATAATAGAGCATCTTGGACTATAGTATAGGAGCCTCATTAGAAATATTTAAACAAATCTTTTAGCACATGTTCAATAAGTAGTATCCGATGAAATAAATAGTAAGATTTTAAATTGACTTTCTTTTTTTTATATTGTCCAAACGAATCACGACTTCTTACAATTTGAATCCCGGACAGTTGGAAATGAAGCACGATCAATCAAGAAAGAAAAAAATGACAAAAATTAAGGGATCACGAGAACACCCAAGTGGAATGTCATAGATTTTCTTTTAGTGGGAAAAAAAATGGCATTTAGTGTGACACAATGAAAGGAGCAGTATAGACTTTTTTCTTTTGTGTACTCAACTTTGAAAAGTTGAGAGAATAAGGGATGAATGTAACAAGCTTTTGCATAGGGTTCCCTGAGAAATTGATCTTTTTTGTGGGTTCTATTCTCATTCTTAATTTGAAGGCTGGTTTTTGTGGGACAAATCACGACCGACCTTTCACTCTCCACCATTTTCTTACACATATCCCTTTATTGTTTCCTCTTAGATTCGCTCTTTCAAAAGAACTTTACTGAGGCTGTGTTTGATCGTATTATTTTGGAAGAATGTATTCTGGAATAGTAGATTGATGGAGAATGTGTGGTTGAAAAAAATGGAAAAATTATTGATGTGATGGAAAATATTATTGTATTGAAGAATGTGTGGTTGAAAATGAGTACAAGAATGATAATAAAATTTTTAATGTGTACCAAACAGAGACTAAGTGTCATATATTAGTATATTTCAATTAGGTATGATGCACCGTATTTGATTGTATAAAAAATTTAGAGCGAAATTAGAATATAAACTAATAGGTGAAAGGATTATGGTGGATTAAGAAGGATAATATTCTTTGATTTTTTAGTTGAAGAAATGCCATTTATATTAGTTATCTTATCTATTGTTGATAGCGCAATTGCCATCAACTATTACCGATTCTAGTTTCATACTAAGATCTTTGTACGGTCTAATGCGGCGTACCAAATACAACCTTTGTATATTAGACAAAATCAAAATATAAAAGAAAAACAAAGCACTTAGTTGTTTGAGCGTAAGGTTCAATGATGTCTAGTCGAACATATTATACTGTAAAAAGTCTATCAATCGCCAATGATCTTGAATAAGAATTTGACTAATGTCGAAGTGTAGTACCTATAAACAATGAGCCAGGATGTTTTCTTGACTCAAAGGGTTTCTGGTCCTACACTACAAAGATACAAATCTAGTAGTTTGATACATTGTTTTACGTCGAATAAAGCTTAATTTAGGAATTTAAGAACTTGTATATAAACAACTTCTATGTTTAGAATTGTTGGATGTCGTGTGTGTTATTGTCATATTTGCTTAACTTGATTCTTATAATCCTCGTGAGTACGATGATGATTTTTTAAGAGGGTTTTTTATCCGTAGCACGTACGGCTGTGTTTATACTTTAATGAGAATAAACATTCACCATATACAATGTAGGATAAGGCGAACAACATAGGTTTTGGATCAAATAACAGTAGTTTTTGGCGGCAGATTTCGCTATCAAGATAGAGACGACTGAGGCTGCCATTGCAATTTTTTCTTTCACACATATTGGTAGAGCTCCCAACATTGCCAGTTCATTCAATAAAGATGGACAAGACAATACCTTTCATTTTCAGTCCACGTGGCAACCAGATTTCAGCTCCACGTGGTGCCACATACCCTGTAAGGAGAAGATAAAATATTACTTGTCAACGATCATCGAAGTCGAACCATTAATAGTGTCGGATCGGATGAAATATTGCTTGTCAATCATAGTATCAAACTTTTTAGTTAGATAACACTGTAATTGACGTACTGTTTTTAAGAAAATTCAAATGTTGTCATGAAAAAAAAAAAAAAGTAAAAGTTAATGGCCCCCTTAGGGTCTTAATACCTATTAAAATAGGATAATTATGTCACGACATCAACGAAAATGACACGATAAATTGTCATTTTCATTTAATTAAAGATGTTAATTGTAATTCAAAAGATAGATTCCCTTTTTAAAAAAAAATAGCTATTTGCATTTAGTGGAGGGCCTTCTATGGTTAGGAATTGTATATGAACCTTAGCTTTCATCATTTGACTCCTTGAATTTTATACCTCATTGGCCGGCTATGGCTTCCCCACAAAATTGTTAATTTCTCGTTTCAAATCAATTAAAAGCGTGTTGCATTTTGCTAAGATGGGGACAGTTTACTTTATTGAAAAAAATGGTATGTGACAAAAAAATTAGTACTAGAGACATGTTCTTGTGGCATGCATGACGAGATTAAAGTTTTGTTTTGTTGTATATTGTTATTGAGTAGAGCATGAATCAGAACAACCCTTTTTTTAAAAAAAAAAAAGAAACTAGTAAGTAATTTTAATAAATACAAAAAGGAAATGCAGTATACGGTACGTAACGAAAGTACATTTTAAAGACTCATTTGCAACCTAGAAAGAGCATGAAGAAAATAAAACAACAAACAAAAATATAAAGCCACTTTTTGACATTTGTCAAACGAACCATGTATTGTCGGTTACTTTGTACTAATAGTGAATTACTGAAATCAGTAAGTTATCTTCTTTAGTTTTCAAAAAAACGCGGTAGACAGAAATGCTGACTCTTAACTTTTACCTACAATTTTTTTTTTTCTTTTTTTTTGACTTTGACTTCCAAATTTTTGGTTGTTTGTGTTCAAATTTAGGTTAAGTTGTTTAATAACGAGTCCCAAGAAATACTTGAGGTTATTATTTATATTAAGGTGAACTTCTAATAGAGCAAAATCATGCGGCAAAAGAAAAGGAAGGAAAATTCATGGACCGACCCCATCATATGCACCTCGTAGGAATCTGTTCAGGATTTCAAACTCAATGATGGCAACTAAACACGAGGGTTGCGCTCGTTGCGGGACTTAACCCAACACCTTACGGCACGAGCTGACGACAGGCGAGATACTTAACGCGTTAGCTACAGCATTGCACGGGTCGATACGCACAACGCCTAGTACCCATCGTTGCCAACAATTAAAAATTGTTTTCCCCTACTTGCTGAAAAACCAAATCACAAGTTTCGGATAAGAAACGAGCAAGCACCGATGGAATCGGAAGCGCCCCTTCTTTCAAACTTTCAAAGAGAGGAGGACGGGGCACCCTTGAGGTAATGCGCCAGGTGCCGTAGCTAACCGAGTAGCTGTCGAGCTTAAGATTTACGTAATTGTACAATCTTGGTCGGGCTCATTCTTAATTAGTGTTGTCGTTGAAATAGATTAAACAAATTCTATCATTAATGGAGAGAGGTTGAAGCTTGTTGAACCCTGTAAAACTAACATGGTGTACGAACTTAATTTTCAAATGTAAAAGGGTATACTCTGGATAAGGTGAATTATCCCGTTTGAGATGTTTAAATGTTTAAATAATTTGTACCTTGCTTGAATGTAACAGGCTCTTTGTGTGGGTCTTGATGTCTGTTTCTATTATTCTGAATGTCAAGTTTTGTTGACTTCTCAATGTAATTAGTTCTAACGTGAATTTGTATCTCTTCTTCCACTATATTATACTTAACACAGACTTCAATATGTTAGACATGACCATCAAGCTTGACAATTTTATGATGATGACCATGTTGGCTCAGAAAACTCAACAACTTCGGCTTAGTTTTGACCTTTTTCGAGGTAGAGTACTTGTTGGACTTTCATTGGATAATATATCGTATGATCAAGTCGCCAATCACAAATATAGTGATTGTCAAGCTATAATAATATAGTTCACATTTTTGAAATCTTGAAATCTGAATGTTTCTTGAATGTACAATCTACAAATATTTGAAAACTTTAATCTATAAATCGTTTGTGGCTCACATGGTCAATAAAACTTAGATAAATTTAAAATTTAAATGGTGGGTTAATTAACTGACTAGATAACTTCACATTTGGTTATTGCAAGAAAAAAAACCATCTCACTTCAATGATGGACATAAGTTGTAGTGGTTGTCTTTATATATATGCCAAAAGGTCCTATCCAAATTCATACAAAATTCCCTACAGAATTTCTCTTTAAAAGGCAAAAGTCCTGTATTTATTTTTTTCAAGTTAAAGAAGTTATTAAGAGGTATTATCTAGAAGACGTTTGGTGCTTTGATGACTCATTTCTGCTACAGATTTTTTAGTTAGATCTTGAATAACAAGACTGGAAATATGTAATTTTATGTCTTACATGTGGTATCAGAGCCACCTTCGCGCTTGCTTATTAAGTTATTTGAAGAAATTCTTCAGATTTTCCTTTTTCTTTTCTTTCTTTCCTTTTTTTATTGTTCACAAAATCACTATTTTGAGTTTCATATGCATGACCACAAGCACATGGATATATATTGTTTTAAAAGTGTGCATGCTGTGATGTGTTTTTTTTACACTGTTTAAGTAAAAATATATGCTATTAAAATTGATTATTAAAGGTTGAAATTTTAAATGAAAAATGGATTGTGTCCAACGTAATATATTATTTTCATTTGAGAATTCAGTAGCATAAAATTTGGACGCTCCGATTTCCGTAATTATAATTACTCTATGTTGAGACTTATGTGCATATTATAATCTGCAAGTGTAAAGGTATGTATGTTTAACATGGTTTATTTTTTTAGAATTTAAAGTGCTTGTTTTAATTTGTTTAGCATAGACAAAGTATATGAATTTTCGATATTTGCAATCAATCGAGAATTTAGTAAATATAAAACAACTCCCACGAAGATCTTTAGATTAGAGATGTCATTTGAGGTTTCGACTTGTTATTATAACTTAAGATTAGT
Source organism: Fraxinus ornus (assembly GCA_903798235.1). NCBI lineage: Eukaryota > Viridiplantae > Streptophyta > Magnoliopsida > Lamiales > Oleaceae > Fraxinus > Fraxinus ornus. Next base: position 18,139 of record CAIGRF010113157.1, on the reverse strand, counting down.
TGAACCATCTTTAGTCATAATTTTATGTCATGAACATAACTCACATAAGGAATTATTTCCATGATGCATATGACATCTCATAAAGTACAGTTAATTCATATGATGAATATTTGGCTCCACGGGGGATATAGTTATCTCAAGGATTTAACTGCAATAAAGCAATTACTAAACATCGAAACAGGAGATTTCCTAGGCCCACATGTATGGAAAATACTTGTATTTGATATTACTAAAATCTTAATAAATTCAATGTGTGATAACAACCTTTATCCACATGAAGGATTGAATTTACATAATTGAATTGATATTGGTTAATTCTATATAAAGATAGCCTTCATAGCATTAATGTATGTGTTTATCTTATGGACCGGTTCCTAGTTTTTTCCATGACTTTATTCGAATTTCAATTCTATGTGGTGATAACTTTTTTGACTGGAATGAGAAAATTGTTCTTACTTTGGGTTGCATGAATCTTGACTTTGCGCTCCGTGAGGATGAACCACTTGTCCTTACGGAGTACACCAGAGAAGAGGTCGCTATATGAATCGTAGAAAAGATCCAATCGCTTGACCGTGAGTCCCATGAAGACTCATGTCAGTAAAAGTATCAGGAGATCAATCCTTCAATGTGATAAGGCCAAGGACTTCATAAAGGCTATTAAAGAGCAATTTGTAAGTACTGATAAACTGTTGGCCAACACATTGATTAAAAAGACTTTCAGGCATGAAGTTTGACAATTCTAGAGGTGTGTGTGAGCACATAATGGAAATTAGAGACATTATTGTTCGTCTTAAATCCTTGGAGAAAGAGATTTTCGAGTCACCCATTGTTCATCTCATTTTGAACGCTTTTCCTACGGACTATGGTCCATTTAAAATATCGTATAACACATACAAGGAAAATGGACTGTTAATGAGCTCCTAACAATATGTGTTCGAGAGGAATAGAGGCTAAAGCATGAAAAGTTGAAAACTGCTTATGGACAACTTATGATAAAGGAAATGAGAGCAAGGGTAAATATGGTCCTAAAATGAAGAACAAGATGCCAATGAAGTGAAAGAGCAATAAGGATATCTGTTTCTTTTGCAAGAAGAAAGGCATATGAAGAATGACTGTTTCAAGTATAAGAAATGTCTCAACAATAAAGGTACTCTTATCTCTTTAATCTGTCATGAATCTCTTTTGGTTAATGTTCTAAACAATACATGGTGGATTGATTTAGGTACTACAATTCACGTTGTCAATGTTATGTAGGGCTTTCTGGACCTAAGGAAACCGCAACTAAATGAACAAAGATTTTATTCAGGAAACAAGTTGTGTTCAATTGTTAAAGGTGTAGGAACCTTTAGATTAGTTTTAAATTCCAGTTTTCATTTGGATCTTAAAAACACCTGTTTGCGTTCCTTGTTTTTTTCGTAATTTAGTTTCTATTTCAAGACTAGCACCTTTGAATTTCAAATTTGTATTTGAAAACAGAAGATTTAGCTTATTTCACAATTCAGTTATTGTTGGACATAGTGTTTTGATTTTAATTTATATAAATTTGTTTTGGATCCCACTTATGAGTGTAACTTAGCCGAACTGCATGGTGATAGTATTGGCAATAAGCGTTGTATTGTTATAGAAAACTCCTCTAAGTTATGGCATGGGAGATTGGAACATATCTCCATAGAGAGAGACTTGAAAGATCAATAAATGATGGAGTTTTACCAACTCTTGAATTTACTGATTTTGGGACTTGTATTGACTGCATAAAGGAAAAGTAGACAAACAATTTTACTAAAGGTGCCAAAAGGAGTATATACATTCTTGAGATTATTTAGATGGACATTTATGGATCTTTTCCTATTCCATGTCTGAATGATCAGAGATATTTTATCTCATTCATAGACGACCATTTAAGATATATGTATCTCTATCTTCTAAATTATGAGGATGAGACATTAAATGCTTTTAAGATTTATAATGCAGAAATAGAGAAACAAAAGGAAGGAAAAATCAATATTATAAGGTCTGACATGGGTGGAGAATATTATGGACGGTACATAAGAAGGTGACAAATGACAGGTTCGTTTGCTAAGTTTTTAGCAGAACAAGGTATCGTAGCATAATATACGATGTCAGGCATACCTCAACAAAACGGTGTAGTTGAAATAAGAAATATGATCTTAATGGATACGGTTACGAGTATGATGAGCAATTCAAGTCTTTCTTTGCATTTAGGGAGTGAAGCCTTAAAAACTATTGTGTATATCTTAAACAGAGTTCCATCTAAAGCAGCTCCTAAAACATCATTTGAAATTTGGAATGGATGACAACCTAGTTTGAGACGTATACACATTTGAGGTTGTCCAGTTGAAGTGGGGGTATACAACCCTCACATAAAGAAATTGTACCCAAGGATAGTTAGTGGATTTTTCATAGGCTAACCAGCGAATATCAAGGACTATATATGCTATTGTTCTTCGCATATTCCAAGGATTGTCGAAACTAGAAATGCAAAATTTATAGAGGCTCATAAAGTTAGTGGGAGTAAGTTTCATAGAAATATTAATTGTTAAGAAATAAATGAATCTGTTGGGTCATTTTCCAATCCATACATTTTGATTAGTTTCAAAAGAAAGAACTCAATTACGACTGGAAATAAAGCAACTCAAGAACAATCGTTAGTGCATGAGGAAAACACATAACGAAAATACCCACTTGATGTTGAACCTATTACTATTCAAATTATGCAGAATCGAGAAGAGATAGTAGGAATAAGGAGATCCTCAATAATAAGGAAACTAGCAATTTCTAGCGATTATGTTGTATATCTTCAAGAGTCTAATATATGTGTTGGACTTAACAATGATCATAGCTCGTTTTCACAAGTTGTTAAAGGAAAAACTCAAGTTTTTGGTATGATACCATGAAGAAAGAGATATAATCTATGGCTAAAAATCAAGTTTGAAATCTCGTTGAATTGCCAGATGAGCATATAGCCGCTGGTTGTAAATGGGTCAATAAGACCAAAAGAAATGTATCTAGCACTATAGAACGATATAAGGCCACTTCAGCTAAGGGTTTCATTCAAAAGGAAGTCATTGATTACCATGAGACATTTTCTCTAGTTTCTAAGAAAGATTCATTTAAGATTATAATGGTGTTAGTAGCTCATTTTGATCTGGAGCTACATCAGATGAATGTGAAAACAATATTCTTGAATGGAGATTTTGAAGAAGAAGTATACATGAAATAACCTGAAGAATTTACTAGTGATAAAGGTAATTACATGATTTTCAAATTAAGGAAATCTATATATGGGCTAAAACAAGCTTCCTGTAATTGGTATTTGAAGTTGCACAGTGTTGTTACTTCATATGGTTTTACAAAAAATATCACTGACCAGTGTATATTTCTTAAAGTCAGTAGGAGCAAATACATTTTTTGAGTCCTATATGTAGATGACATTTTAGTTGTAAGCAGTGATTTGGGATTACTCTATGACACAAAACAATTTCTTAGCCAAGACTTTGAAATGAAAGATATGGGTGGAGCCTCTTATGTCATTGGCATATAGATTTACAGAGACGGATCTAAAACATCATTAGGATTATCTCATAAGACCTATATTGAAAAGGTTTTGGAAAAATTTAGGATGAAGGATTGTGCATCAAGTGTAGCACTTGTTGTTAAAGGTGATAAATTCAGTCAGAATCAATGCGCATTGAAAGAATTGGAAAGAGAGCATGTGGCTTCTACACCCTATGCTTCCCCTGATGTTAGTTTGATGTATGCACAAGTATGTACTAAACCCGACATTGCATTTGCAGTTGGTGTGCTAAGCAGATATCAAAGTAATCCGAGTATAGAACATTGTAAAGCTACCAAGAAAGTGATTAGGTATCTATAAGGAATCAAAGATTACAGACTCACAAACAAGCATTCCGACAATCTTGAAGTTGTTGTATATACGGATTCAGATTTTGCTGGATGTATAGACACAAGAAAGTCTACTTCAGTATACATTTTTCTTCTAGCTAAAAGGACTATATCTTAGAGAAGCAGCAAGCAAACTATAATTGCATCGTCTACAATGGAAGCAGAATTCATTGGTTTCTATGAAGCTACAACACAAGCATTAAGGTTGAGAAATATTGTCAAAGGCTTAAAAGTTGTTGATAATATATAGAAGCCTTTGAAGATTTATTGTGATCAAGTTTAGCACATGTTGTTAAAAGTGATAAATTCAATCAGAATTAGTATGCATTAAATGATTTGGAAAGAGAGCACATGGCTTCTATGTCCTATGCTTCCTCTATTGGTAGTTTGATATATGCACAAGTCCATACTAGACTCGACATTGCATATGCAGTTGGTGTACTAGGCAGATATCAAAGTAATTTGGGTAGAGAACATTGGAAAGCTATCAAGAAATAACAAAAATGGAAACCGAAGCAAACATATCGACATAAAGTATCTAATTGTCAGAGATCATATAAAGAAAAATGAAGTGGCCATTGAGCATATCAAGGCAAATCTCATGAATGCAGATCACATGACTAAGAGCTTGCCCTTCTAAAGTTCATAAAGCTCATGTTGAGAATATGGGACATGTGTGCTCAATATGATACTCTGATGTTTAGTTTTAAGATTGTCGTTTTTGTTTTTTAAACAATGTTATTAGTGTACTTAAAGTTTGTAATAGGGATATCCATTGTGGTTATTAAAGTTTGGACCCTGAATGACTTATAGGAAATTCATTCATAAAGTAAAGTACTCTCTAAAGATGATCATACTTGTAATACATGGAAGAAAATATTTGATTATTAAAATACGACCTCCATGATTCAAGTATTGTGAATTTCTACTTGAGTGTGTTATTGGTAGTTTCAGCATATGGCCATATTAAGTGCCCACTTTAAAGTTAATTGTTAAACATGTGGACCAAGTGGGAGAATGTGAACCGTTTGTGGCCTACATGGTCAATATAAAGTTAAATAAATTTAAAGTTTAAATGGCGGGTTATTTAACTGCCTACATAACTTCCCATTTGGTTATTGGAGGGAAGCTATTGCAGGAAAAAACTACGCACTCCCATGATGGATGGAAGTTGTAGTGGTTGTCTTTATATATATATATTTTATTTTCATCAAGTTTAAAGGATATATTAAGTGGAAATTGGTTAGAAGACGTTTGGTGCTTCGAGAACTCATTTCTATTGCAACTTTTTAAAATTAAATCTTAGATAACATTGCTGAATGTATGTAATTTATGTCTTACATAATCATGTTAATAAAGAACCAAATCCACAAATTTTAAATTCACTCACATTAGGAAATTTAAAAAAAATTACACATTTATTTCCGTAATTTCTTATTTCTCTATTGTCTAGAACAAATCATTTCATGCCTATCAATCTATTTAGCTTAAATAAAATAATTTACCTAAGGAACACCATAATTATTGGTAAAAATGTAATAAACTAAGGAAAAAAATAAAAGAAAAGAAGAAAGAAAAAAGAACATTTTTCAATTTGGAAAAACAAGAATTCACATATTTATATCCCACAAGAGAATAGTGAACGGTCAGAACCAGGCTGGCAAATTCCAACCTTATTAACATCACGTGGGTTGCACCCTTAAATCCTAAACCATATTTTGTAATCTTATGTGTATAAACTCAATTATATCTTTCACCTTTAATTTGTTTCGAAGTGAACTTACAAATGTTCATTTCAGACCACTCATTGAGTTTGGCATCCATTTTTAATTGAAAATCGTACGTATTTGTGTGCCAATACATCAAAGTTAAACCATCAAGATTTTCAATAAAATCCTACAACTTGGCAAACATATAAATAGAATTTTCAGTTACGAAATGAATGATGGAATGAGAAGTCGTTTGAACCAACGATTTTCGAAGTTCAATAATGAGTTTAAAATAAATTAATATTCAATGACCAGGTGGCATCACAGTAAAAAGTTTAATGATCATTAGTGAAATTAACCCATTTAATTATACGAATGATGTTGCATTGAATTCATTTTTTAAGGAGTCCAGTAGATTGGGATAGTAACTCTAAACACTTACCCTTACCCTGAAGTAGAGATTTCAAACATGATAATGAATCTAATGGATACTTCGTAAAACAGATCATAAAAGTTAGATATAGACTTTATATTTTAAGACGAATAAGCTTTTAATTTATTCTAGTTTTTTATGTTTTTGAAAGTCAGGAATATCCTTCCAATACCAAAATTTCTTAGTATCATCAAGTATCAAGAAAAAATAACAAAGGCTTATCATATCTATAAATTAAGACAAATCCCCTCTCACCCATCTCTTAGGACATGTTTGAGCTGGATTAAAATATGATTTTAATTTAAGTCAAAGTCAAACAATCAATATCAATCACATCTTTCATGGATCCCACATCTTTTCAACCATACATTTCAAAAACTCCTATCACAATCTTTCTAAAAACTTGATTTTAATCCACACCAAACACCCTCTTATATTCATTCTATTCAGTTTCTATGATTGGATTGACCATCAAAGTATAAAGGATAATTCCTGAAGTACAGGAATATTTTTACAACTTTTTCACAGAATTTCAAAATTTCTCTCACAAGAATTGGCCCCACATGATTAGAATATTAGCAAAAATTTTCCCCCCATCCACCTATGGTGTGAGTGGCCTGGCAGGTACAGGCCTGTACCTGAATCATTGTCCAAGTATAAATAGCCACCGCACATTTTTGGGATGGTGACATTTGCATCCCAATAACGTGTTCCAATGTACAGGTGATTCCTAGATGGAGTGATCGAAATTCTATTGACCACTCGATGGACAGATTATAATCCATGCTCATTTTATGCTTCACTTTCCTTCCTCTTTTCCTCTATTTATTTACATCCAAAATTTCCCTTGTATAACAGTTGAGTCACACAATAACCGTCGCCCAGAATCCACCAATATACAAACATACATGGAGATAGAATACATATAGTGAGGGTGAGGTGGGGTTCCTATCATTAATATCATCTCCGTGGATTTCAGCGTTTTTTATTATTAGTTTCAAGCAATGGCCTCCACACCCGCGCTCAAAAGCAACAATCCGTTGATTATTTTTAAAAATCCACATTTTTCCATTTTCTTAGAGAGAGAAAGTTTCAAACTTTTAGACAGCAAGAAAGCAACTCTCATCATATTTTGAACCGATCGATCCTATTTTTTAAAAAATTCGATATACATATACTTGGATTCCAAGTTCTATACTCTTCTTTTTCAAATCTCGAGGCAGGTATTAAGGTAGAGATTTATCAAGTTTTGTGTATAAAAATCTTGAAATAGAACGTATTTTCTTTTTTCTTCAGAAAGTGAAGGACAGAGGAAGGAGAAAAAGGGTGGTATCCTAGGCAAAATTTTGTTTCAAGGCGTGGGTAAAAGCCCAACTGTATAGTTTTTATCGATGCTGTTCCGTTTTCTAGTTTCTGTAAAGAGAAAAGAGGCGAAATAGGTGATCTTTTGAGGGTCTTTTTTTTTTTTTTTATATAACACTCACTCAAAAGAGATTTACATGCAAGAGAGGAGAGAAATAAACAAATCATGCAGAGCATGAAGAAGAAGATGAACAGTACTAATACTAATGGTAATGAGAATAATGGTGAAGTTCCAAAGCAGAAGGAGAGACATATTGTTTCTTGGTCTCAAGAGGTATTTTTTTCGTTTATCACTTATTTAGAGATGATTTTCATCTAGTTCTTCTATTTAAATTATCACGTTCTTGGTTAATTTCTTGAAGGAGGATGATATTTTGAGAGAGCAGATTAGGGTTCATGGCACTGAAAAGTAAAATCTTCATTCTTCTGTTTATGCTTTGTTGTAATATTATAGTTGCTGGAAAAAAATGAACTTTAATTTTTTATGGATTTGTGATGTTTATGAATTTTGGGTTTTTTGATATATCTGTGCAGCTGGGCAATCATAGCTTCCAAATTCAAGGATAAAACAACCAGGCAATGTAGAAGAAGGTCAGTTGATATAAATGTTATAACTTTAGGCACTAACCCCTGTTTTTTCTACTGATACTGCATTTAGTTGCCTTTTTTTACTTATTTGAGATCTGTTATATAGATGGTTCACTTATTTGAATTCTGATTTCAAGAAAGGAGGTTGGTCACCTGAGGAAGACTTGATTCTATGTCAGGTATATCATTGAAATCTGATCAATGTTTGTTTTATCTCAGTGCTTAGCAACCTTCTTTGTAAAGCCAATGGTAGCATTTTTGATATGGAGAATTGGATAGCATGGATTGTATTACAAATGTAATAAGCTAAAGTTTTGTTCATTTTATTGTTTAGTAGTGACCAATAATGCTTGCCAAAATGCAACAAGGTTGTTTTGAGATATTGTTTGATCAGTTGCTTCTCTTTTTCATTTTTCTTTTTGATTTGATTATCTTTATTTATGGCTTTATCATTAAGCATTCTATATAAAAATGGCATAGTCATTAAGAATAAGAAACTTCACCTAATTTTTTCTAGCTGTAGAAGTCTATGAAATTTAGTGGCTACATTAATTGGGGATACTGACCCCTGAAGTGGTTTTCAGGCTCAAAAGATATTTGGCAACAGATGGACTGAGATTGCAAAGGTGGTTTCAGGCAGGTAATTACATAATTCGAGAATTTTCTTAGTATTTTGTTGGATGTTATGGGAGAGAGTTTTTATAATAATGTATACATCCTATGTTATCATTTCGTACAGAACTGATAATGCTGTGAAGAATCGGTTCACGACTTTGTGTAAGAAGAGAGCAAAGCATGAAGCCTTAGCAAAAGAAAACAAAGCTTCATACATCAACCTAAACAACAAAAGGGTTATTTTTCCAAATGGGTTCAATGCAGAGGAAGCATCTGAATGTGCAGCACCTCTTAAAAAGATGAGGTAGATTAATCTAACATGCTTTAACCTTTCCAGAAAATGTTATTGAAATCCAAAATAACATTTTTTTTTTTTTATTGACTAGGTCCTACATCTCGAATCCTACTGATAATTGCCACCAAGGAGAAAAAATAGTTACAAAATATCTATTTAGACCCCCTTTTGCAGTACTGGCACAAAACTTCCATAGTAATGAGGTTAAATTGCCAACTCACTTGGATGTCAACCACGTAAACGAGGCATCAATTGATGGACGTGAGTTTGGTCTTATTTTTTGGAGTACAAACTCTTTTATATTGTTTCCAGTGCAGCACTTCAAAGCCATATAAATTGAAGTGAATGAGTAATCAGGACATTATTTGTTATGCAACGGTACAGCTTTTAAATGCACTTGAAGTTTAAATCCGAAAATCATATATATCGTTCTGGATATCCTTATGCAGATGGAAATGACAAAATTCAAGGAAGCTTTCTTAAGAAGGATGACCCAAAGATGCTTGCATTGATGCAGCAAGCAGAATTACTCAGCTCACTTTCAATCAAACTTAATTCAGAAAATACGGATCAGAATCTTGAAAATGCCTGGAATGTAAGAAGAAATGTTCTGATCTTGTTTTGCCGTGTGTCAAAGTATTTCAGTATCAACCATTTTATCTGATTTCTTATGAAAAAGCCAAAATAGTGAATAAAATTTCATTATTTCTCATTTTGAGATTAATGGGATAACCAGAGATAGTCCAAATTTCATTACAATCTCCAAACTATATTGCAAAATAGTGCAAAGCTTTACAAAATGTGAAGTGTAGGAGAGACTATTGTTTCCATGTTCAGCCTTCTGTTGTCACTTCTGAAGGAATAAAATTGACAGAATATTTTATTTCTAAAATAAACTTCCCATTCCCATTGGCAACACAACAGTGTCGTTACTCAACATACATTGAAAACTATTTTATCAGGATAAAACATTAACTACTTAAATATTGTCCAGGTTTTACAGCATTTTCTGAAGCAAAACAAAGATAGTGATCTGCTGGCGTATAGAATTTCTGATGCCGATTTGCAGCTAGAGAATTTCAAAGAGTTGATGGAGAATTTGATTAAGAACGAAGGCAGTAAGCCATCTTGGAGGTAATTAAGTAACTGTGGAGATGAAATTAGTGTGAGAGGCTCAATTAGACTGGAAAATCTAATTAACACTTTTACAGGCAACCTGATTTATATGATGAGTCCCCTGCCAGCTCAGAATATAGTACTGGATCAAGTATGCTATCTCATGCTCCTGGTGAAAATCCTGAACAAGGTCTAGCCAAACGATGTACATTTCATCATGAAACTGGGCTCGAGTTACAATCAAGTCAGTTGGGTGATCAACCAAGTCTTGCTGAGGAAAACAGAATATGTATTGCTGGCACAAATGAAGGTATAAGGTTTACCAATATTTAACTGTAGGGGTCATTTGTTGAGAAAGTCATGAATTGTTAAGCTAATGCCTCATAATTTTTTTTCTTTTTCCAATTTTACTGCAGAGAACAACTTGTTATCAACTGGTGAAGTAAAAGCTAACAATGGAGTTGTGGGTGAATATACAGAATTCAGTCCCCCTCTTCAAGTGACTCCACTATTCAGGTCGTTGGCAGCTGCAATTCCCAGCCCAAAATTTTCAGAAAGTGTAAGAAACCTAAGCTTTATTATTTACTTCATAATAAGCCCCACAGTAATAAGTTCTAGCATTGGCAACATAATTTAAACAATGCTTCAGTAATAATATCAAGGGAACCGATAGGAGGTTCCATGTGATTATTGAACTTTCAAAAAAAAAAAAAAAAAAATTCTAATCTGCAGTATGTCGAGCCATTTGTTGTGGTGGCTGTCGCATTTTTTGAAGTCCTTGTGCCCCGATTATATATGTCTTTTGAATTTTAATATTGCTTTGCTCCATATTTAATCTAAAGTTAAATGTGTGGATACTTGAAACTTATTTAGAATGTTCATAGCTCGACTTACTTTATTGCTAATTATACTTTGGACTATCAGATCCACACTGTAAGAGTTGCAACGATTTACCAGAAAGGAACTGCGTGGTAGATTTCCATAAACCCATTTATCTCCCTGTATGCTGTAGAAAAAGGCAAAAGAGTGAATGTTTCTTTCTGTCATACTTACCACTCTGAGTAGAACTCTTATATGTGTTGTCACTTTTCAGTCAGCGTTAGAAAAATTTGCAGGGGAATTCAATAGAAGTAGTACATCAGACTATTTAACTGAGGCGGCAATGAGTAGTAAACAATGTTGAATACTAAATTTAAATAAATGAACATGTCCCTTCTGTGTCACTATCCATTTATGAAAATTGGGCACATATATGTGAGTAGGCATGTTGAACAATTAATTTACATAAATGAATGATTCCCTTCTCTATCAGCGTTGACTTTTATAGTTTGAGCTTTAACTTACAACTTTGCTCTCGAAAACGAATTGAAATGCACATAGTGGCTATGTCTGACTGGAAAGAAGATAAACCCTTAACGCCATTTATCCATTTTTTATATTGTTCAGCTTCTTGACTTAACACCTGCTCACATCATTCCCCAATTACCCGAATTAGTATCAAATTTTTAATTTAAACTTTTGATTTCAATTTTCAGAAAATGCTCATTTTGAAATGCAGCAAAGATGCTAGTGCACGCATGCAGTTTTCTTTTATCCGAGTTTAGGTTCTTTATTTTTGCTAGTAATTTAACCTGAAGGTTTTTTACCGACGATAGAAAAAGATGAACAGTTACAAATCACCATATCAATGAGTCACTTTTGTGTAGTTTTGATGTATATTGTATTAAACAAACTTAGGCATATAATTAGTCATTTAAATGTAATAAGATCCTTAAACTGGCCGGTAACGAAAGTTAATTATGTTTCAATGAGTTTTTCAACGTCATATCTTTCCTTGATAAATATCTATTGCATAGTATTAGATTGTATTAGACTAATATTTTAACTTCTTATTTTTTATTTAATACTGTCTAGTTTCTTTTGAAACCACTATACTAAAAATGTCATTAGAGTGAATATGCAATGAAAGACTGACCCGTCTATTTTTTATGCATTGTTCAGGAGAAGCGCTTCTTAATGAAAACATTTGGGATGGAGTTACCATTCCCAAGTCCAAGCACCAATCCTTCTCAAGCTCCACCTTGCAAAAGGTCCCTCCTCCAGTGTCTCTGACCAGTCTCACTTATTAATCTTACATGCAATATTTTGCACAATTCAGAATCACAACTACTCATCGGGAGTTTTCAGCATACATAGAGCTTTTTGATTAATCTTTTGGAGTTCTTTGTCCTCGGATTGCAGCCATCTCGACCTGAGTTTTTTTGAAATAGGCTTATGAAGATCTTCTTTGCAATCTAGGGTGCTAAGGAGCATTCCGGTATTTTCCTTTTTTTTGTGAAGATTGATTGCTGTGATCTGCATCCTTCAGAGAGTTTTCGACCTAATACTTACATTGGTTCCCGTTTGCTTTGTTTTTGTGTGTCATTCTTTTGTTTGTCTTGTCACGGAACTCGGATATGGCTTTCTGTTGTTCCCAAAAGTTTTTCGGCTAGATAAGCCGATTGTACAGGCCCCATACTTCAATTCTTTAGTTATTCGGAGTATAATTATACAATGACACCTCGCCAACTATACCCTTCAGAGATCAAAAAATGAAAGAGGAAAAACAGGAGACAGAGAAAAGGACCAACGAGTTGCATTGGGCTCCTATTTACTGCACTTTGATGTGCACAGAACTTTGTAACAAGTTTTCATGGTGTGTTAGATCTTGTTGTATTCCCTACTTAATGGAATGAAGAATTTATACAATTACTGTTGTGCAGATATACATATTTCTACTCTGGTTTATTTTCTGAGAAAGACTCGTTGCTGTCAATTTGAAGAAATCTGAAAGCAAGAACAAACCATAAACAGAATTCAAAAGCACCAAAGGTTAATAAGCATGCTGCCTAAATACAAGAGTTTAACTGAAAATTCTACTTACTGATTGCTCGACCTATTTCTGTATTGCCCTATTGCCCGTGATGTATCCATACTTGAACATTCTTCTCTTTCTCTGCTTGTCACTCAGTGTTCTGAGCTATGTAAAGGGGGTGGGGGTGGATTTTGTGGGCGGAGAAGGGGTATTTAACATGGGCAAATGTATCCTTGGGGGACAAGAGTGATGATGAACAAAGCAAAAAGCAATTGGTAAAAGAGGGAGGGAAGATTGTGCAAAATAAAGTTATTGCTGTCACCCTCAAGATTTTGGTTTTTTAAATTTACTGAAATGCCTAGTTTGACCTTGAATTTCCTGTTTGCAGTGATTGAATCTTGGGGACAATGTAGTAATCATATATCCTCATATGATCATACTGTGGCCTACCATTTAGAGACCTCGTTATCTTGGACAACTTTAATTAAGGGTGAGGATTATGGCTGGTCCTTATTATTTGTACAATTATAATTAGTTGTTGTTTGAGCCCCATTTTTTTCTTTCAAAAAAATGCATTTTACAATAAGTATTATGATGGAGAATGTGTGGTTAAAAGATAGTGAAAAATTATGGGTTTGCGTATGATATTATTTTATGGAAATATTTGTGGTTGAAATGAGTCAAATCACTTTAGAAAAATGCATTTTAATGGAAAAAATGAGGTTCAAACAAGGGCTTAATAAGATCTGCAAAGTTCTTCAAAAGACAGAAAAATGAGTAATAATATTTAGAGAAAATTGCAAAAATGTCCACTTTAACATAGTCATTTGAAAAAATGTCCGAAATTTCTTCAATGTCCATTTTACTATAATATAGACCAAAATGCCCTCATTAACCATTTTAAATTCCACAATGAAGACAAAATTATTTATATAATTAAGAATTATATTGACCAATAATAATTTGACACAAAATCTACACTATTAATTTTAAAAAGTACCATGTCATGTTCAGAACGAAATCTCGTTCTAAACAAATGAAGTGTCAAAACAAACATGATCCAAATGTTGAGAATAACTTTTAAAATGTCAAGAATAACAACAATTAAACACAATTTATCAACGAAAAACAAGATTTCAAAGAAAATTACCTTCTACAGAGAATTGTGGAAAGTCTAATCAACTGCAAATTTGGATAAAATTAAATTTTTTGAAATGAAATTTTTTGATTTTTCTTATGAATTGGAAGTATATAATTATTTTTTAATGTTAATGACTTTTCTACTTCATTTTCTTCATTTTTTTTCAAAATTCTTTGCCAATACCTAATAGATAATAAAAATCAAATGAATCCATTATATATATATTAACTAACATTAGTGTTGCTTCTCATGTAAGCTACTTATTCTTCTCAAAATTCATGACAAATTGAAAAAAAAAAAATGCTTCATTTTTCATTGAGGGTATAATAGATAATTTGATATTAAATTTGATCATTTTTGCAAGAGTTATCAAAATTAGACACTTTCAATTGACAAGCATGGAATTGACCATTTTCGTAAATTCCCCTAATATTTATCATCATGATGAAGAAATATCGGTGATGTGACAATTCATTATCCCTCACAAGTCTCTCTCTCCTCCTCCTTATCTCATAAAAATTGAATTGTCAAATCTCATTATTTCACATAAACTGTCATATCACTAATATTTTATAATCATAATGATAAATAGCATCATTTTGAGATAAAAGGATTCAAAATTTGATTTACTGATGTCTCAAAACATCTAGTTTAAGTATAATTTGATTTCAAATTGGAAACAAAATAACGATAGTATAAAAAAATCTTTAAACGAAATAACATAATTCTATAGTTGCTTCATTCCAATTGTCGCTCCGGAGGAATATATGTATCTAAAAGATCTTGTTGGAACGATATGGGCAGGTGTGCAAGGTTGATTAACAGTAGTGACCTAAGATGTTGTACACCATACGAGCAATTGTGACCATGAAAACTAAAACTACAACAATGACAGCGAGATTTGTACAAAGATCATTGTTTACTACGCTTTTATGCAATAGTAACTAAATGTACACAATGATTATAGTAGCATGATGGGTAAAATTTCCGAAGAGTCTATTTCGCAATACAGGGTGAGTAGTAGGTGTTTGAGAAAAAGAACTCGAGTAAATGAATATGATGATATTTATTAGTTGATGCTAAAAATGTAAAACAAAAATCAGACCTTGTTTTCAATAGTAACTAGCTTTTGAAGAATGGACAGAGACAACTTGTTTTCAAGTATTAACATGTCGCGTTTAAGACAGTGGCGGACGCAGACATTTTGAGTTAGGTGGTACAATCAAACTCTGTACAGATCGAATACTTTGTTCTTAATTTTTGAATGATTTATACTTGGTTCAAGAAAATGCAGATTTATGTTTAAAAAACATTCATTCATTAATATTTTGATCATCATTTTAATCAATCTGATTTCGAATAGTCCTTTTATAAATATTTTGTTTATCACAAAAAAAATGCATATTTACGTTTAAAGAATTTATAATGTAATTTATATAAACAAACAATCAATTAAATCAATCACTTTAAGTAATAAAAAGGAAAAAAATATAATCAATATTCAATACTAACAATCAATCAAATAAACACAACTTGTTAAATATTAGTCAAATTGGACATAATCATTCCAGACAAATTCTATATACACAATTTGATAGAAGAAAATGCAAATTTAGATTCTAATTAGTTGAAAATTTAATTGGGAAGCGAAGATTTGTAGTAGATATGATAATTTGTAGAGAAACTATAGACAAATTTTAAAACATTAGAAGGGTTAAGATTTTGATAAATGGGATTGAGGAGAGAGTCGCTACAACGTAAGTGAAAAGAGAAAATGTTCAAATCTATTATAACTTTTCTCATGTTTGGTGAAGATTAAAATTAGATTTTTAGTAAATTTTTATAAATGTTGAAAAGTTGTGGATTACATGAAATATGTTATTAAAATTAATTATTAACTTTAATTAAAACTAAAGTTTAGATTTTAATAAATAACTATATCAAAAAATAAAAAATAATAATTCCAAAAGTTGGGGGTCAGGTGACCCCCAGGACCCCCTTATGTTTGCCCTGGTTTAAGGTTGGCAATCTCGATAAACATTCCATGTCCACCGAGGATAGGATCACTTGGAGCATAGTCTAGAGTTTGATTGGCTGAACACAATATTTCAAACATAAAACAATCATCCATAAACATCATTTTCAAGAATCCCATTTAAGCATATTATTTTGCTTCAACATCGCACAATAGTTGCAAATAAAGAAGAAAAGCATTGGTACCAGGGGCGGAGCTACATGGAGTCCAGTGCAGGCCAATGCCCGCACTGGACTTTGGGCATGACACAGGAAGAGAAGAGAAGAAGAAGAGGGAAGAAAGAAGAAGAGAAAGTGTGCCTGCAAGAATTATC
>CAIGRF010113117.1:0-10852 GCA_903798235.1 Fraxinus ornus | reverse complement strand
AGGCGATAAATGCTATCTTAGATATATTTACAAGGTGATAGATGTTATATATTATACTCGTGCTATCATTTTAGTGTAGTTATCTCTTTATCTCTAACATTACATAAATATATTATCTTTTTAATTGACCCAATATCTAACATTGCATAAACATTTTTACAACACTTCAGAAAAATTTTAAAATAAAAATAGCAAATTCGGTCTGATTCAGTATTTCGGTTCTTGTACCCTTAAAAAATAAATTGTAAACATAGACGTGTTTGCGCGAAAAATTCTTGTTTTACTTTTATGTTCTCTATTTCATACAACAAAAGTTTTGATTATTTTGAATATACATTATTTAATCGAGAGACTACAAGAATAAATTTGGAAATGAAGTTAAATATTTTTTTTTTGCTAGGGAACTGAGAATCAATCAAACTAATTCATTAATTCTCAATTGATGAGACTCAGAATCAGATCAATTTCTCTCTTCTTCTAATCCCTGTCATAACAATCGTTAGCAAGTAAAGCTGTAACACCACTGCGCCCACCAATGACCATCCAAAGATGGCAATATCTATGAAATTTCCTTTTCCAATAAAAAAGTTGCCTATTATTAATCCAACTCAAACACCCCAAATGCTGACAAAAATATTCCAATCCACCTCACTCATGTTCTGTGGGCAAGTATCGCGTTTAATTTGGATACTGTTTAGTGTTCAGCATTCTTTTCATTTCTCCTTTTTTCTTTTTACTCACTCATTGATTTCTCTCTGTTTCTGACACCAAACCAAACCTCTCTTCAAATCAAAGATTTCTTATTCGTAGGTTCCTTTTGAACTCCACTCTTTCATTGCTTTCAAGGGTTGTTATGGATTTTGATTCATAGATTTACCCTTAAGCTTGCTTCAATTATTTATAATGATGTCCCTGAAATTTAAATTAATTATTGATGAACACTGCAATTCTAGTTGAGCATCTTGTTCTGATACCAACTTATTTTCTCTAACGATATACCCACTTATCCAATTCCAGATCATTCTGATTTTTACTTCTTTTGGGTCTTTTTCCTTTATCTTTTTGGCTTTCTAGGAAACTGTTATTTGATGGGTTCTGTAAGTTCTTGCTGCTCGTAAAGATTGAAGATGGGATCTTTTTCTTCATTTCAAGTTCTTTTACTGAGTTTGGGACTCTTTCTTGCTGCTTGTAATGCATTCCCACAAAATGAAGGTACTTATATTATGCATCGCATTTGTCGATTCACAGATCTTGATTCACTTGCTCCTTAAAAAGTTTAATTATTTTTAGTTTGGGTTGTGGTTGATGATGATTCAATTTATATAACTGTTGGATATATTAATTGAGTTTGTTTTGGGAAGATCTTGGAATTTTGTCGTTTATATTATTTGTATTTATAACTGATATTAGCAGAAATGTAGTGCAAACTTTGTGTAATATTTTCTTGACAGAAGAATTTGTGGTTTTGTTCAGCTGTAGCTCTCACTTCCTTCAAGACAGCTATAATGGAGGATCCCCTTCTGGTTTTGTCAGATTGGAACCCTATGGAGTCTGAGCCTTGTGAATGGTCTGGAATTTCTTGTTCTGTGGCAGGAGATCATGTCATAAAGCTGTAAGATTTTCTATCGTTTCAGGAGATCATTGTTCTTGGTTGAAACTAGAAAAATAAGCTAAAATCTATATATAAATATATATTGCTGGATAATATTAAGGAGGAAATTAAAATCTTGTTTTCCGATGTTGCTGGATAGTATTAGGCAGGAATAATTAGCTGGTTTTATTATACTGTACTACGTACTAAATGTGCAATCCGTGCCTAACTTAAAAATCCCCATTTGTGATGTCACTTGATTTTGTAGTAACATATCTGGGGCATCTTTAAAGGGATTCATTGCACCAGAACTGTACCAACTATCTACTTTGCAAGAATTGTAAGCTTCTCTTCCATTAGTTGTCCTAAAATTTAGTTTCAGTTATCATTTTTAAAATCAAGATTTATTTAAGACTGCTTATGTATGCTGCTAATGAACAGAATTTTGCACGGAAATTTGCTGATTGGTACTATCCCCAAGGAAATTGGTATGTTGAAAAACCTGAAGGTCTTGGATTTGGGCGTCAACCAGCTAACAGGACCAATTCCTCCCGAGATTGGGAACTTAACCAGTGTTGTGAAAATGTTAGTGTAGCAAGAGTTGTTTGACATTTAGATTTGTAGAGTAGACTTCGTTTTTAGCTTCATCTTATCTGCCCATTTTATTCTCTTCTTGCAGAAACCTCCAATCCAATGGGTTGACAGGGAATTTGCCTTCCAAGCTTGGCAACTTGAAGCACCTTGAAGAAATCCGGCTGGATAGGAATAGGCTTCAAGGACAATTCCCTGCCAGTAATGGTTCAGAGTTCTCTTCCAAGGTGCATGGGAAGTAAGTGGAAACTACTTCTACCAGACTGAAAGTATTTTTCTTCTTCTTCTCTGAGTGCTCGGCCGTGGGATTTTTTGTTCCTGTTTTACTTCTTTTATATGGCAGGAGACAGAGTTTGGGATTAACTTTTTGCATATTACATGTGATCTGCTTGTTTATTTATTGATTCAATAGTGCTCCATCAGAATTTTGTTCACGAGATAAGCTTTTTTGAAAAGGAATGAAGATGGAGATAGAATATCCCTGGCCTCAATATTCACATTATTCATTTAATTTGTATAATATAATGACCTGATTGTCCATACAGCATTGAGTCTTGACCAAAGAGCCCTTTTTTTCAGTGGCAATGTATCGAACTTATCTTGGGCATCTTTGCACGTGTTAATTGTGTTTGTGCAATAATGATGTTTTTGTGAGGCAGGGTGGAATAGCACTAGACTTGTATTATTAATAAATAAAAAGAAAGTTAAATCTTGTTCATTATGTTGTTTAGTCCAGCCTAATACTACGTACCAAATATGCACTAAATGTATACGAGTCATCTGCTAGGAAATGAATATTGATCACACCAAAAAACCAGTCAGCCACATTTTGATATTATAACCTTGTATCGGGTTAATGCTCCTATTTGATTGCTGAAGTTTGGTTAATTATTAAACTTTCAATAAACTTTTAAATCTAGAATTTTGAGTGCTTGTTTCGTAATGTTGTTGTGTTATATAACTGCAATAGGTATGCTTCAACTGGAAGTCCCACAGGTTTTTGTCTATCATCTCAATTAAAAGTTGCAGATTTCTCGTTCAACTTTTTTAATGGAAGCATACCCAAGTGCTTGGGATATCTTTCTAGGTATTACACGGCCCAATTTTCTTCTCTCTTGCTTTTCTCTCTTTTATTTCCTTTCCTCTCTTTTGGTGTTTTCACGTTTATTTTACTATATAGATCGAGCTTTCAAGGTAATTGCCTTCAAGATAAAGACCCCAAGCAGCGCACCACGGAACAGTGTGGTAATTGTCCTTGTGCTTATCTGAAGACACGTGAATAAGATTTAAGATACATAAACAAGAGCTTTCCCCCTGAAGGGTGAATAAATATGGATAAAATGTTGCATTCTCATTCAATGTATGAAAATGTAAACTTAGTAATTTTACATCTGCATGTACCATTTTTTTCTTTTAATCAAGGTGATCGGCTGCTGGTTTTCTTAAGCGGCTATCACAAGTGTTTTGATGACTTTAATCCCTTTTGCATTTTGAGCATGGATGAATTTTAAAATTTTAATGAATGTATGAAAAGAATTAAAAATAATAATAAACAAATTAAAAATCTGATTACTAAATTAAAACTGTTTTCAGCTGTAATCAAAGTATGGACTGTTGTTTTTCTAAACTGTGGCTTAGTTTTTGGTGGATTTAATCCCTTCTGCATTTGGCTACAGCAAGTTCATTTAATTATTGAGAGATTGACTATTATTACCAAAATGAAGTATGTTCTCTGTGTTGTTGTTGTTGTTAATGACGAAACAGTTGTAGCAGGTGGTGCTCCGCCATCTAGCAACCATCCAGTAGTGAACAAACAACACCAACCTGTTGAAGACAGATCGACACATCAACCTAAAGCTTCAAAACCTGCATGGCTTTTGGCCCTCGAAATAGCTACAGGAATTATGGTGGGTTCTCTATTTATCGTTGCTCTCGTTACTACACTTCAGAAGTGCAAGGGAAAACCTTCTATAATCATCCCCTGGAAGAAATCAGCAAGTGATAAAGATTACACGATGATGTACATAGGTTAGTCTTTTGCATCCATCCTAAGCCATTTGGACTCCAAAATTAGATCATGTTTGGCTGAGTTAAAAAATTACTTAAGAGTAAATAAGTTGTTTTAAAATAAATGTATGATAAGAGTTACTTTCAAAATAAGTGACTCTTTTTAATTCAAAAGAAAAAAGAAAAAGTGACTTATCTGAACATGTTCGGAAACTAAAGGCAATTTATACATATTTTTAGGCTTAGCCAAACATGTTCTTATTTATCTGTTATCAAGCATTGATTATTATTACATCTGGTTTGCTGTTTGTATTTTTGTTTCTGATTTCAGAAGTAATTCTTTGTTCTTATTAATCTCGGAAAATATTTTTTTACAGATTCTGAGCTACTGAAGGATGTGGTGAGGTACAGCAGACAAGAACTTGAGGTAGCTTGTGAAGATTTCAGCAACATTATCGGGTCCTCTCCAGATAGCCTAGTATACAAAGGAACCTTGAAAGGAGGGCCGGAAATAGCTGTGATATCCCTTTCCTTCAAAGAAGAGAATTGGACAGGCTTCCTTGAACTTTATTTTCAGAAAGAGGTATCTTTTTCTTCTTATTTCATTAAATAATTTATTACTGTTTTTGTATGCACATATTGTCGAATGGTACATTCTTTGAGAATTTACGTATACACAATTCAGGTGGCAGATTTGGCAAGATTAAATCATGAAAATACGGGAAAATTGCTTGGGTATTGTAGAGAAAGCAGTCCGTTTACAAGGATGCTGGTATTCGAATATGCATCAAATGGAACACTTCACGAGCACCTTCACTGTGAGTAAATTTGCTGGAGTTTTTGTTTTTCTTTTCCCTTTTTGTTTGTTTCAAAACTTTGCTATGAGCTCCCAACTTATCCCATGAGCTGAAAGCAGAAGCTTTCTGATCAAATGCAGACGGAGAAGGGTGTCAATTTTCTTGGACGCGGCGCATGAAAATTATTATCGGCATAGCCAAGGGACTAAATTATCTTCACACTGAAATTGATCCGCCATTTACCATATCTGAATTGAATTCCAGTGCCGTATATCTTACAGACGATTTTTCTCCCAAGGTGAGATCAGATCACTAGCTAATAATGTAAATATCTAGGTAGCTTTTTGATTCAATGACTGGTGCCATTAAACCGTAACATTCTTACATGGAAATTTACATAACACACCTTGTATTAAGGTAGTTATTACACTTTGCATACTGTGTTTCTAGAAATTTCAGTGTCCATAAAACTGTTTCGTCGTAACAAGATGCATTCCGTTAATTCCAAAACACTCCATGCATATAGGGTGTAACAACACTTTACAGAGCTTTGCCATGACAGTGTATCTTTGTCCCTCCTAATTCTGATGACTGGTTTTCGTTTATGTGCATATTGTTTCATTTTTAGTTTCTTACACCTCCCTCCGCATGTCACAAAGTCTTCGACCCCCACTAAAATCCTGAATATCACAATGGTTATTGTCAACTTTTGCAGCTGGTTGATTTTGAGAGCTGGAAGTCGGTTCTTTCAAGATCTGAGAAGAGCTCGGGCACAATCAGCAATGAAGGTGCCATTTGTATTCTTCCAAATTCTGTGGACCAACGCCATCTTGATATCCAGGGTAATACGTATGCCTTCGGAGTACTTCTATTGGAAATAATCAGTGGGAGACCTCCATATTGCCAAGATAAAGGGTGCTTAGTTGATTGGGTAAGACGACAAGAACTTTTTTGAACTTTTCATTTATCATTTTCACGATTGTTTTGGAGTATCATTTGCAAAGCCCTTGATTTACATTTTTGTTACAGGCCAAGGAATTTCTTGAAATGCCTGACATTACATCTTATGTGGTTGATCCCGAGTTGAAACACTTCAGATACGAGGACCTAAAAGTCATATGCGAGGTGGTAAATTTATGTATCCGTCCATGTTCTAGCACTAGGACATCAATGCAGGACTTGTGCGCCATGTTGGAAAGTGGTATCGACACATCTGTGTCGCTTGAGCTTAAAGCATCATCATTGGCATGGGCCGAGCTTGCGCTTGATTCATAACTGATCAACAGAAAAAAATACAGTAACAATACCTTTTACTTTGTTCATTTTCATTTTAAATCTCGTGTAATCTCCATTTGGTATTGAGTTACTGTAAATCTTTCATGTTATAAGACGCGAGGTTTGTAATTGGCAAATCTCAATTATTTGTATAATCTTTAGGCCAACTAGTAACATTTGAGAGTGACAAATAGTGAATGAAGATCTTGCTTCATGGTGGTGGTTCGTTTGATGCTTCTCTATGAATTTCCTGATAATTCATGCCCAACTTTATAGCAAACGTGTATGGTACGATAGAAATAGAAATAAGAGAGCAATACAGTAATTATCATTTAGACCATGTCCTTTCCTAAAAGTTGGAAATTATTTTTCATTTTCTACCTTTTTATCTGTTTGATAGACCACATTTTCTAGACAATTGGTTTTCCAACTTCACCTCATGTGACCACTATTTTCCACATTTTCCTTAAATTTGCTTTCCCATTGTTTTGGTGGTATTTGAGATTTTTTTTTAAAAAAAAAAATTGGCAATGAAAACAAATTCTATTCCCAATTGTAACAATTTTTATCCCACAATTTCCATGGAACAAAGTCATACGAACACCAAAAGATCCAAAATTTCAATATTTTCCAAGTGAAAAATAATATCAATCAAACATAATTAATTGTCAATTCCTAGTAAAATAAGTTCTACACAATTCAATTTTCTGGAATTCATTTTTTTTCACCCAAATTTCATTCTTACAATCAAACGGACCCTCAAAGTTTTTCACCACAAAACATGGAAACATTCGCACACCAACCTCAAAATTAAGCCACTACAAAATTTCTGCAACGAGTTTATCATTACATATACTTTTTAGGCACCAACGCTGCATAAATATTTTGTGAATAAATGCCACTCAATGTTTAGCACGAGAGTAATGATTATCATTAGGATTCCTCTTCTGACTGAAAACAGCTAATGTTTTCCGTACAGGAGGCTGCAGCGGAGCTTTCTTGCTGGTATGGGTAAGGAAAAGATCATCTGGAGAAAAAATGTCGTCTCCCTACAATGCACAATGTGCAAGAAACGTGGGTGTTAGTAAACTTATTGGATAAAGAAGAAAAAATTATCAGATAAAAGAGGAAAGAGAAAAAAATGTAGTTCACCTGCTTGTTCTTTTTCTTGGTCTTGGGATACAGGAACTTCTGTGGAAGCTGATCCTCACGTAGAACCGGGTTCTTCATAATGGCATCTCGGCCCCCTTGGGGTAAAGGTAATGAGAACTGTAAAAAAACCACACTAATTACTTGACCAAATCACCAATACAGTGAGGAAAATATCAAATGTTGGCAAACATAGCTCAAAAGACCTACTACTAAATATTTTCAAGTTTATTTGCTGTCTAATGCCATTTACATTATCCAGCATATTTCAAGCAATCATCATTTAGTTGCTGAAAACCGCAATCGACCCATACTTTTCCTCTCCTTATCTTTATTAACACATGTTCACTTATTACAATCCCACGAATGCAGATTTGCATTAACATAAAAACATGAAATGCATGCATATGCAAAGCAATAGGCTGACTTGTGCAAGGTAATATCAGTAAAGAGTTGAGTAACATATAGCGCTACACACAGACGTGAGTTATCAACTGGTCTAACTTAAAATACTTTATTCAAAGAGAAAACATCTGCAAATCCAGATCGCTTATTATATGCAAAAGCTAGTGATATTAAGTGGTCTAGAAAAGGTTCCCATCGCATATCCAATTAATTTTTCTTGCATTTAACAGAAAATAAATGTCATACAGATGTTGACAAATGTACATGTCAATATTAGTTAAAAATATTAAAGAACAATAAAACATCCTCAAATCCATTCAAAAGAGCACAGAGTAATCAACTAATACTTGCCTTTGTACCACGCAAGGATACACGAGGTCTACGTGCTGCCAGAACAATACCATTTTCGCCAACTGTAACAGCTACTTTGCGCAGAGTGCCCCCATTTCCACATTTGGGACAGAAAATTCTACCAATTTCTGTGGTCACCTTATAGCAGGCATGGCATTTCAGGACCCACCTGAGTATGAAAAGAAATTTGTTTCATAATTTTGTTTGCATTTATAGTGACCCCTATATGCGTGTCTACACGATAACTTGTCTAGGCAATAAGCCATGGCATAAATATTTTCATGAAAGGATCACAAGTGCATTATGCATATACCTGTGCAGCTCACGTATCTGCATTCCTCCAGGAGCCACAAGGCGTAAACCCATCTGCAGAAGCACATTTTGCATGGCAAAGTCAGTGGTTACACAAGCCACACTGGACTCGGACAAAGATCTTAGTGTCCAGCTCTGTTCGCTACTATTTTCGTCCATGTGTAGTACATCAACATTCTCACTAGTCTGGCTAGTAGTCTCCGGGAACTCGGTTCCATCATCACCGACTTCAACATTAGATTCTTCACCTTCTGGAACAGATTTTAGAGATTCTTCTTCAAGCCTCATGTTATTCAAAATTTCCGAGATATCTGCATCAGTACTCTTGCCACCAATGACCTTACCATTTCCTAAGCCATGATTTGTTGTTTCTTCGTAACTTTCATCTAGTATGAGATCTGGACATTGGTCTTCGTCATCTAGGTTTTCACTCACATTTTCAGTTGCATCTTGTTGATCACCTTTCTCGGACAACTCAGCATACATTTCACGTCTAGCTTTCCTTCTCAGGAATCTTCTATGAGTACTTCGACTAACAGCAGGCCTCCAGTCACCAGAATCATCGTCATATTGACCCTGCGACGCATCAATTCCATCAGCAACCATCTTCTTCCCTTCAATGTTTATCTCCTTCTTCGGTAAGTATCTCCGGGGCTTAGTGAATCCACCATCGGCGTCCTCCTGATTTCCAGACTGTGATTCACTACCATCTCGAATAGAACCGTTTTCAGTACTGTGTTCATCTGTGGATAAAGCATTCAAGTTCAAATTTTTCATGGGAAGAATTCTTGAATTCGGAATCGATCCACCCTCGGTTGCATGATCTAGAGCTTCCCATTCTTCCAGATTGGGAACATTGGATCCCCACCCCGGCATGTCCTTCTCAGGCAGTCTCTTCACGTTAACCATGTGAATAGGAGGAGGGCTGTCTCTGATATGCTGAGTTCCATGGGTTTGAGACTCCAATGTATACGTCAAGGCAATTAGCTTAAGATCCACATCTGAAAGTGTTTGCAAGTCACCAGTTGCCCTTGCGAAATTGATCACTGCATTACCAAACATCAAGATCGGTTCAGAGCTTGAAGTTAAATAAGACACCGACAGTGAGTTCCACATCATGACGGATAAAGAAATTCAGTTTATTTTTCATATATTACATAACCAATAGAAAATTAGTTCATAAAAATCCATATATATTCAATTAATTATGAGGACTCTAACCGTCGATTTGTGGTTAATCAATTGTGATGGCTCCCTTTTATTCAATATCCTATCATTATATTGCCAAAATTCTCTGCATACATTTTCTTGATGCTACAACTGATCGTCAACTCTCTGATGCAACTGAAAACTATTAACTTCATGCCAAGATACACAAAACCCCACAGTAAAAATAACACTCTGAAGTGAAAAAAAATAAAAATTGGGCAGCTTTATACCCAATTTTTTATTAACTGTAAGTGTTTGTTTGGGAGAAATTATATTGGGACTGTGATGAAGAGGATAACGGGTCCCGTGGAATGTTTGGATAATAAGCGGGTATTAGTTTTGAATGTGTGTTAAATTAATGTTTTGACTTCAAATTATACGGGGATAATAATGAAATCCAAGCAAGCACTAAGCAACTGATACTTCTACTAGACACCTATCTAATTAACCAACGAATATGATTCAAAACCAAAAAACTGAAACATATATGATAAAGCAATATAAATTATTATTTAAAGATAAACATATCTCTCAACCACTGGCAACTAGGATTTTGCCATGGCAGCCATGGCGAACACAAGGGCACGGCCTGTAAATGTCCTTGGTGGCGCCATACAATTAAGGCATATTTAATTTAGCCGGGCCTACATGTGCAACCCATTACTTGTAGAAACGATCAGACGGATTCCTGGACTGGTTCCCGTTTTTTCCGGTCGGTCTGGTTTGATTATGTCATCTATGAGTTTAGGAACAAAACAAAATAGAACAAATTTGCGTTCCACTTATATAGCCAAAATTTTCTTTTGATTTTCCTTTTTTTTTTCCTTATATTGAAGCAATGTAATAGCAAAATAAAGTTTGAAGAGGTTAGATAAGCTTCTCAAATTGCAATACATTGACCAAAACCTTACCTTTTCTTAGGGCATCCGGAGAGGGTTCGAGAGTGTCAACAGAGAATGGAAGGAAATTGAGGGAGTGACGCGAAGCGGGATCACGTATTTCAGCAATGACCTCAGGAACGGACACAAATCGATCAGCCGAGAGGGATAGCCTCTCGCCGCCTTGGATTATGGCATTAGCGTCGACCACCGCCACAGATATTCCCTTTCGAGAATCGCAACTCCCTACCATAACCCCGTGATGTTGATTGTTGATAATGGGAGAG
>CAIGRF010113075.1:0-13661 GCA_903798235.1 Fraxinus ornus | reverse complement strand
ATTGCCAACATTATTTTTCCGCGAAAAGGTCACCGAGACGAAGTGGGTAACTTCGATCGCTTTCTTTAAGATTCTATATTGGTTGGGCGAAAATTAGATTTTTCAATATTGCTATAGGCGTTATGAAACTTGAGCATGCATCTAGACACACTAAAGCACTACCTTACGGGATGCTTCTTACCAAAATATTTAAGTACTTCGATGTTCCGCTTGAGGGTGAAACGTGTATTAGATTATGCCCTACTGATTCCATCAACATTAAAACCCTCAAACAAATGAGAATAGTAAAAGATCACGGGCAATGGGTAGCTCGAATAAAGGGATTTGATGCTACCTCCGGTCCATCGACTCTACCATTCGAGGACGAATTTGAAGATGACCATGAGGATGCACCTGACGCTCATATCCCTCCTTCCGATATTCCTAGATCTAGTGCTCCTCGTCCTTCCCAAGATCGTTCTACATTCATAGAGGAGCAATTCGACCTCCTTAACGGGCGCATTGATTCTCTCACCGCCACCGTTGATAGCTTCGATAGTTTATTTAGACTTGCTTCCCGCCGCCTCCAGCATCTTAGTTCATTTACTTTTTTCTACATGTCGTTTATTTTATCTTTCCCTATGTATGTGAACTTCTCTAGTTAAACTCTTTTGTTATATTTTGAATTAATTTTAAAGTCGATCATTTGCTTATTATTTCTTTTTGCTTATGCCAAAAGGGGGAAGATAAATGATAAATGGATAATTATGCATGATAAAGGGCAACAAAAATAAAAATTGTTATATTCATGTCGAAAGGGAGAACATATGCCTAAATATCTTATCAACTTGTTTAACTTGTTTTATCATTACCAATATATGCACGTTGATAAGGGGAACATATGCTTAAAATTCATAACAATTTGTTTACTATCTATATCGTAAATTATCTTGTTTGTCATAATAAAAAAAGGGAGAAATTATTGACCGATGGTTGACTTCTCATTTTGATTATCACAAACAAATTACATTTAACTCTAACAAATTGTATTCAAGTGTTTTAGAGTGATCATTGCAATATCATTGAAGACGCCAAAGATCATGAAAGTTGCTAATTGACGATCAACATGGAAACAAGTTTGGCAAACAATGGGACNATTGACGATCAACATGGAAACAAGTTTGGCAAACAATGTGACATGAAGATAAAAGTCAAGAGCTAACGAAAAATTGTCAATTGTAAAATATCGAGATACTAAACATAGATACCCTGAACTCATGTAAATGTAAAATACTTAAATATTTGGCAATGAATTATTAAGAGCTCAAAGCAAATTTTTATGCATAAGAAAAACTATTTTCAAAGATAAATAATTGCATAAAAATTATTTTTAAAAAGGAAAGTACTTCTACTCAACATATAAATTTTTACCTAGTCACTTACCTTGAAAATAATACGTGAGAAAATTCTTCAAGAAATTGCATCAAACAAAGAATCACGAAGGAAACTGTTCGGGGCAAAATTGCCCAACCGGACGTCCGGATGGCTCCAACGGTTCTTTTTTTGACCGTTGTAACTAAATTCAAACGACTATTTTTTTTCCTCGTCCGGATGGCTCGTCCGAATGGTCATATTTTTTTTACCGTTTGAGTGATATAAATACCTCATTTTCTCTTCATTTATGATAACCTTTCTTGAACATTAAAGTGAAGCTTTTATTGATCTCAACTATCTTATTTTCAATCTTTAAGAGATCAAAAATATTTAATCCTTGAAAAACTTTTGAGCGATCAATTTTGTAAAAATCCTTATCTCACTCAAAGTTTTTTTAAGCCAACACTTTGAGATATATTCATTGTCATCTATTGAAGTGTTTGTCTTCTTCTCTTCTTGTTCTCAACTTTGAATCTATTATTTGTTAAGAAAAGAAGATTCTCACTTATAAACTCATTTTGAATTGTGGGTCGTGTTGAGGTCCTGAAAAACTCAACGTTGTAAAAGGATCCATGCTCCTTGGTTGGAAGTCACCGGAAGCATTGTAAAAGGTTGGATTACACCATAAGTCAATCAACATAATGAAAAAGGCCTTGCTCGTTCCAAAGAGCTTGATAATGGGGATGTAGATCATTGTATTGGATCGAACATCCATATTATATCGTTCGCACTCTCTATCCATTTTACTTAACGCTTTCACTTTGCGCAAGTTTACATTGTTCCATATACATGCTTACTTGTGTTTAAATTATTATTCTATCATTTGTGTGTTATTTATATTAAAATCTTTAGTGATTAACAAAAAATGTTTAATAACCAATTCACCCCCTCTTGTTTAACCAATCTTGGGCTTTCACACATTTAGCAGAGATAAGTCATTTCCTCGACAAAGAAAATGTTAACGAAATTTTTTGACATGAAAGATATGGGAGTTGCAGACGTCATATTAGGAATTAAAATCTCTAAGACGCACAATGGATTGTCATTGTTTCAATCACATTTTATTGAGACTATACTTAGGAATTTTAAGATATGTGACGATAATCCTATTAAGACACTAGTTGACTCGGGAGTACATCTAGCCAAGAATACCGGTGAGCTATCTCAATTGGAGTATGCACGTGTTATACACAGTTTGATGTGTGTCACTAACTACACACTTTCGGATATAGCATACATAGTCAACAAATTGAGTAGATTCGCAAGTAATCCAAACATTGTACATTGAAAGGCATTGAACTGAGTTCTTAGATACATAAGATACACAGTCAATTATGGATTACACTACTTAAGATATCATGTGGTGTTAGAAGGATATACCGATGCAAATTGGATATTCAGACACGAAGGATTCAAAGTCTACTAGTTGTTATGTGTTATCTATTAGAGGTTGAGCGGATCTTGAATATCATCTAAGAAAAAGAGTATAGCTAGATCCACGATGGAGTTCGAGTTTATTGCTTTAGATAAAGCAGGAGAAGAAGCAGAATGGCCTCGTAATTTCCTTGAAGAAATTCCATGTTTGTGATAATTAATCGACAATTGCAAGGGTACAGAATAGCATGTATAATGGTAAATCTCAACACATATGTCGGAGACATAATACCATTAAACAGTTGATATCGAATGGAATAATCTCTATTCAATATGTTAGGTCAAAAGAAAATTTGACAAATCCATTGACGAAAGGACTTACTAGAGATCAAGTATACCATCTTTCGAGGGGAATGAGCCTAAAGCCTATCGAATAAGAATCACTATGGCGAAAACTTAAAATTGTAGATTGGATATCCCAAGATCTTGGTTCAATGAGACAACTAAGTCATAAACGATTCGGGGTAAAGCACTTATTCCCATTCCTAAAATGTAGTAAGTGCTATGGTAAGTATGTATAAGGATAAGTGAAAAACTTTTAATGATTCCTGTACCTTGAAGAAGAAAGGTAGGAAATCACCTATGTAAGTGTGAAGTGGGACCGCTTCTAGGAGAATTTGAGACTTAATTCTCCGTAAGCACTTACGAAACCAAGGGTGGTTCTGGGCCAAAATTGACACAACCATGAGAACCAAAATGGTTAGATGAGTTATGGTGTTGGTACAGTTGCTTGAATTTACATGAATGGTTAAATGGTTCAAAACATCACGTTCACCAACTAGCCAGTAAATTCGATTATATTCAACTAAGGAAGGTTCAAAACCACAAGCCACCTATCATGATGCTATGACTTGCCGCACGAATTCCGTTGTTAGAGTCTACGTTCATTTACATTTGTGGTTAATATCACAGAATTTTCATTAATGAGGAGGATTGTGGAAAATTGGTGTAGAAAGATTGAAACTTGGTTAAGTGATAAAACCAAAATTTGAAAAAGTGACTCATGTCAACTTCGACCAAATATTCGGACTTGATCTGATGGTCAAATTACAAAAGAAAATAGACCAACTTGTTCAACTCGTTGAGTAGATCGTCGTGGTATATTTGGAATCTCAAAGCTAATTCCGGATGAATGAGAAATTGATGTCCAAAGTTGGGAAGAAAATAGAGTCTGTTGTCT
This sequence comes from Fraxinus ornus, assembly GCA_903798235.1. Lineage (NCBI taxonomy): Eukaryota > Viridiplantae > Streptophyta > Magnoliopsida > Lamiales > Oleaceae > Fraxinus > Fraxinus ornus. The sequence continues at coordinate 9,634 of CAIGRF010113075.1, read as the reverse complement.
AGAAAATTGACTAAGGCTATTGCTAGCTTATGGCTGGACTGCCGCTCGAGCGACAGGCCAGCGACACGCTAGCGAAAAAATCATTGTTTTTTATCGCTCGAACGATGCGATAGCAACAGGCTAGCGACAGTGAATGGTGCGACATTTGACAAGAGTTGCTGAGCTTAGGGCGTGACATTTCATTCACAACCCCTCATCCTCTATATATATGACCCTAGGGTCGTCTCAATCTTCACACAAATGATATGCAATCATATAGCATTCATTTGCTCTCATTTCTCAATCAAAGTCTTGCATTCTTGTTGCATAAATTCTAATTTTCTTTTATTTGCATACTGGAGTTTATAAACCAAGTTCTATTTTACCGTTTCTTGTGTGTTGCAGTGCTACTCACACAAGAAAAGTTGATTATCATAAACCGTAGACATCGTTGTGGGGACAAATTCGACTTAAGGACAAAGTGTTCAACACTTTCCTCGACTTTGATATTATTGCTACTGCACTTCACATTTTTTAGGATTTATTTGGAGTCAATTTCCTATTGTTTTTTACTCTGCCAAAATTTCTATAGAATTTTAAAGGTAATTCGAAGTATTTCATAGTGTTGTTTGTCACTCTATACAGGAAAATTTCCTAACAAGTTTAACATATTAGATTAATTAGTTCATAGACCCATTTGGGTAAAGCCTTTGTTAATTGTAATGAAATTATGATTAAGGAAACCTATAAATATCAATGTTGTTAAAATTGAATCACGCCAGCTGTTTCAACCAAAAAAATCTTGAACTTGTCATCAAACCGGTTTGATCATGACAAAAATCCACCAGAATTAAAAATCAGGAAAAATCGAACATTAATGAGGTCCAACTGCAAAACCGGTTGACCTATCACCGTGTTACCGGTTTACTTGCGTTTTTATTAAAAAGAATTGAAATAAGGCCCATAAAGCTATGGTTAAAAGAGTTGCCAGCCACTTTTGTTAACTACTTTCAATCCTTCCCTTTTCATTATTTTCCGACGTGGGATTGAAATCCCTTTGAACTCTTCTTCGTGTTCTCCAATACTTCTCTATTCTCATCCAAAATTGAACCCTGTTTTTTTGTTATTATTTTCTTTATTTTTTATGAGATTAAGTATGTATAATTGGTTACTTGGGTTTGGCTTAACTAGGTGAGATTTGAATTTGGGTTTATAAAAATCTACATATTCTTTTCTGCTTCTATATTGAATTTTCTAATGCAAAATTTGTTTTTGATTTGGTTCATTGCCAAAACCGATTTACAAATCATCTTTGGGTCGGTTTGGTTTGGCATAAACATATTGACTTGGTCGGTTTTGGTTTCGGGTTGAGCCCAATACCAACCCATGCTCGTCTCGACTCTTAAAAATAACATGCTTCATTAGTTGAACTTATAATATATAGAAAAATAAGCAGTAACATATCACATTATAAAATCACCACAAACTCCGATTGAAAGGAAATGTAGAATACATTCCATTCATACACAATAACTAGAAGCTAAAGACATAAGAGAAGCAATAATGTGGACAACTTTATTTCTCACGTCGATTAAACGTGCACGAACCACAATTTTTATAATGACAAAGAGAATTAATTTCCAACATGATTGATGCATTAGAGCACAAATAAACCTCCCAAAACAGGCTTGTCTATCCCTACCTACAAAGTTCGAGAGAGCCATCGACTGATCATCGCTAGAGTTTCTTTAGGCTTATACCATGATGCTATATGTCCTGCACCCTGCAAAATAAATTTAAACACACTTGAATTTCTTGTTTTTTTTCAAATCCTTGTAAGAACTAGTGTATTCAAACTTTGTCTTGCCTTGACTGTTGCAAATGTGAGACAGAAGTCATTCTTCTTGTACTTCTGTGTGTATCTGCAAAGGGTAAAGTACATTGCAATTTTGAGAGTAATAAAATGATACACATAAGAAAAAGAAAAAAGAAAAAGAAACAAACCCCGCGACTTGGTCATCAACAAGCCAAGGTTTCCAGTTATCATTAATAGTCAGATTGAGAATGCGAAACCATTCTAAAGGACCCAAATATGGTGCACCCAAGTCCAGATCACCGCTGGAAAGAAAAGAAGCATAATTAGACAACATAAACCAAATTTACATATTTGTATATTTAAGAAAGAACATAATATGACTTACTTGTATACCAAAGCATCGAATCCTTTCTTGATCAAAATTTTATGATATTCAAGAGCACTATCGACATTATCTTCATAGGATATTTCAAAATTGCATGTTGTCCACCTTGTTATCGTTCCCTAGTGATCAGATATGAGTTTATTGTAATATTTCGATCACATATACAGTTTTTTATTTTGTTTTTTGTTTCTGTTGACAGCCAACACATGATAACACATACTAAATCTTTAATCTTTTTCTATTTAACGTACTTTTCTAATAGAGAGAGCTTCTTGAACAGTCGGATCATTTCCCCAATAATCAGATACTTCCATAATATTCTGCACGAAAGAAACATGTTCAAGAGAAAATCAGGATGCACGACAAACATAAGAAAAAATAAGTTACTTTAAGCTTCTTTTTTACCGAATTTTTTTTTATAAAGAAAGACCAAGTCTTAACATAATTTGGATAAAAATAAATATTAAGAGAGGGTTAATTAAGTTACTTGACACTCTTGTTTTGCTGTTGGAAGGAGGAGATGGTCAATTAAATTGTCTCCCCGAAATGTGTGATGCCATCGAAAATATTCTTCTGGTTTTGTTGCTTTGCCTCCACAGTATTCTTCCATAATTTGAACTGCGTTTATATTATTTAAACACTGCAATATTTGATGATACAATGGAACTTTTTTAGTGTTTACAACCATAAAAAATGTTAAAGAAATGTGAAACAAAACAAAAAAAAAACCCTGATGTAAAAAAAAAAGAAATGTTACCTCTTTGATCCGTAGAAGGGCATGTGTACATTGTAAATTATTTGGATCGCGATTGTAATATTTCTCATCACAACTAATTTTTGCTGACTGAAATTGTGTCAAGTGATGACATGAGAACAAGATGTAATATGTTGCATTTTATCATCAACATTTTTGAATAAAAAGTTTACCTCAAAGTATTCATCTGATATAAGTGCCATGCGATGAGCATATGGGATTCGTGAATTAAAATCAATGTTTTTATCCGTTACTCCATTGCCAATAATGTATCCCTATTTCAATTTTTAAAGTACTCGAACGTTAACACAAAATATATATTTTATAGTGTTGGAAAATAAATAAGGAGAAATTTGTATATTTGTGTGAGCTCGTCAGTACTTGGAAGGACATTTGTGGCTGAAGTTGTGCTTCGTTTCCTGCATTACAATCAAGATTAACAACATAATCAAGCTTAATTGGTGGATAAGAAAATATTGAAATAGAATTTTTTAAGTTTCTTTTTTTCATTTTTTATATATACTACCTTTTAGTATTTCCACGGAAACCATTGGAGTAAGTTTGCCTGCATAGGATTCACCCGCAACATATAGACGATTTTTGATAAACATAGGATGATTCAATAACCACTGCATAGCATTATTATCAATATATTGTTAATTCACTAACCTGAAAATAAGGTAAGGAGTACATATTGGTGCGAATGTGTAATGAATAGTAGTAAGCTCCACATAGTATTTCATTTCTATTGACTCAATTTTCACCTAGAATAAAATATCTATGATAAATAATTTCGACCAACCTTTCTAAGAAATGTGTAAATATCTTTTGCTGATTTTGTGTCCGAGGAAGGGGGACCATATGAAAATCCGGTACCAACAGGTGCATCGATGAATATAATATTGGCAACCTGAAAATTATATAACCATACTATCAAAGTAGAGAGAGAGAGAGAGAGAGAGAGAGAGAGAGAGAGAGAGAGAGAGAGAGAGAGAAGAAGAAGAAGAAGTAGTACATATACGACTTGAAAAATGCAAGGAGAGATATTGCTACCTTGGTCCATGAATTTGGATTTAGGTGAATAGATGGTAAGCTTCCATCAAAATTTTCAAGATCAAAACTTAACGGACCTACACACAAGCTCAAAAGTTAATTGGATTTAGGGGAATATTATTAATTACATTTAAGTATAATTTGAGGTAGCAAAATTGAGAAATCAAGTAATATAGTTCTCCTCTCTCGATTTCCACATCTGCACCCAGGCCATGGATTAACAATTCCAAATTTGTTTTACTTTTAGGATTTTGTGAGTTCTTGAGCACTGGTTTATCTATTTTATTTTATTGTATATAAATATTTTATAATTTTATTATCTATAATTCTCGCACAGTATTCAAACTTCCATTATTTTTGTATACATAGTTTCATAAAAATATCACCTCTTGTTATAAGACATTACCTACTAACATACTGTCATATATATTATTTAATTTTTATTTTGTTTCTTTCTATTTTTTAGTTTATTCAAAATTTCAATTTAATTGTTCATTTAGAACTTATTTCCTCCATCGATCAAGTAAAGTCGCCATTACTTTTTTCTCAATATGTTTTATTTTTCTTTTTAAGTATAGTGTCATTTTCGGTATTATCTAATTATGAAATATGACCATTATTTTCGGTATTTTCACAATTTAGTACATTGTATCACGTTTGATAAGAATAACTTTTATCCTATACGATGTTTAGCATAAATAGTAATAAGATAAAATTAATCTGGTCAAATTATGTAACTTAACTAAATTGGAAAAATTTACATATTATAAACTAGTACGATTAGAAAGTGTAATCCCTCCCCACTCCATCCCATCCCACCCCGCCACAGCCACATAGGGATGGAAATTGAATCCCTCGAGTAATTGGAGAATGAGGCAGTATCGGGTTAAAATCCTTGCACGGGGGATGGTGCTATGGATTCCCGTCCCACCCCAATCAATAAAATTACTTATCATATTTATGTATAAAAATAGTATAATGCAGTTTTTTTTTTTTTTTTTATCATTTTCAAGTTCAAAAAAATAATTTATAATTATACTATAATTATGATAGTTAATTTAGTTTATTAATAATATTTAGTTCAATTAATTTATAAAATAAAATGATTATAAACGGGGCCACAGACTGAAAGTTTCCTTTTCCAATCTTGTCCCTAAATAAAACTTATGTTTGATGACTATCATTTCAGAAAAATAATGTTTTGAATGGTGAATTTTTGGAGAATATGTGACTAAAAGTAGGAAAAATATATCTAGAGGAGAGATTACCATTATCAAAAACTATATTAAATAAACCAGAGCAACCAGGTCCACCCATCATCCAGAGCACAAGCGGGTCCGTTGTATAATTGTTTTCGGACTCAATGAAATAGTAGAATAGTTGCACTTCATCATTATCTCCCACACCGATGTATCTAATTAGCCATTTTGAACATGAAACCAAAGTTAAAATCTTGTCAACAGTCTAGTACTATTTATCTAAAGGAAAACAAGGAATGAAGGAACTAACCCAGTTTCGAGTTTGAATGGAAGAGTACCCTCATAACCCGGAAGAGTTTTGATTATTGCTTGTGATGCTCCATTGTTGAAGAGTAGTAGAAGAAGAAGAAGTCCATAAAACCCTACCCAATTCATTATAATCAACCCCAGAAATTGAATTGCAGATGAACGTATTTAGTGTGTCAATATATATATGTATCATGGACCATGTTTGAGATTTTTTTATTCACCCGAGGCCTGCATGTGAGAGGGGGGAAACTTGAAGTTAATTAATATCATGCTTAATGCCAACAGACTGCGAAATTACAACTTTGAAGTAGGTATAGCACTATTCACAAATTTCCAACGTCGGAAGTAGGTGGGAATCATGAATTTGTGTTAGGTAGCAATTAATTAATGTTGCAATAATTGGACCACAGACAGTCCCTTTTGAATTTGAGATGTGCTATACATAATTATATTCATAGGGAGGTGCCGGGCGTCAGAATTTGTCTTAGGTAGCAATTAATTAATGTTGCAGTAATTGGACCACAGACAGTCTCTTTTGAATTTGAGATGTGCTATACATAATTGTACTCATAGGGAGGTGCCGGGTGTCCATTATGGACATCCCTATGGGTACAATTAGCATTTTTCTTTGAATTTTAGCCAAGCCAATGCGCCTAATTGTCTCGCATGCATCACCTAATTTTCGAGCATTGAACTATTTTTGCTATTTCTATTATAATTTTCTCTCTCAATATTAGATTGAGGCAATTTAAAGTGCATTGAAAAGATAATTCAAAAGCATAGAATTATTTTATAAATGTTATTTTTTCAATTTGATTATTTGATATACTAAAAATGGGTCTTAATGAGACAGAAAATCTCGAGTACAACTTTTTGGGTTCAAAATTGATTTGGTAGAAAACTTTGACTATGTTTCACTCATTTAACCTCCAATTGTATCCTATGTAATATCCAGTCATCGTTTTATTGTCCAAATCAATATTGAATATTTTCGTTTTGATATTCCTCGAACTTTGGATTTTCTTTGTTACACTTATCATTTGGCCAACGCACCGAACCGACAATAGGGACGTCGGATTTTCCATCCACCAAGTAATCACCTTTGGGTGCATTTTCCATGTTTTTACATTTTCACGTATGTGCAGCTGGGATAAATCACTTAGGGTGAAGAGATGTTTGTACAAGTTGGTTGCCGCACCATTTGCTATAAGATGGTTACGTTCCAATTTACATAACTTGATCCACTAAAGCGCTTTCGGTGTGCCACTGGCTGACGAGAAAGAGGAGGACTAGCACTGTGATAGGACATGCATAGTAATCATATTCGTAAATAAAAATTATGCACGTACGAAATGAGTGCAAGATATATAGAATGGCAAACAATTTGGTGAAGGCCTAGAATCAACTCTTAGGCCCATTGTTCTCTTGATTCTTTGTTCTTTGAAAGGGAATATACTATGTAATTAATTATATACGCACGTGAAGAAGAAATGGCATTATAAAGTTGTTCTAGTGCTTTTTTAATTCCACTCTTAATGTTTGGTTCTTAAAATGGAAATTTTCATTTAATTCCAAACATTTTTAATTTACAATACACAAGCGTGGAAAGGACAAATGATTTTCATAGTACTTTATTTTGAATTTAACAAATTTAATGAAACTGGTCGCCTCGTGTCGTGCCTCATGAACATGCATGAAGTGGACTGATACCAGTTTGTAAAAATTTTACCCAAACAATTGAAGACTGACACAAGAATTTAAACACCAAGTTAACTTCAATCTCTACAAAGTGCAATTTCAACATCAAGGATTGATCTACTACGATCAGGTTTCAGTTTAGCCGACATTCAACAAACAAAACACCCTTGAGCACTTTTACCCAAATCTGAATTCAACATTAAGTGGACTGGCCATTGAGACAACGAAGACGAGATTTGAACACCAAGAATGAGATTATCACATAGAAAAACGTACAGGCAGAAAGTTGTAAAGAAAGAATAAAGAAGAATGGTAGTAAAGTCAGAGAGAGAGAGAGAGAGATTAGGGAGGTAGCCATTTATTAGTAAAGTCAGAACATCACCTTTGGCTGGCTGAACATCATCATGAATTAAAAATTTTGAAATCTGTCCACATAATGTGTTAGATGAACAGGAAAAGCAAATTATGAGAAGCACTGTATGTACAAACAAAAAAAAAACCAAAATTCATACAAAATACACACATGGGATGGGCCCATTTTTTGACAATCTGTACAAATTCTAGTAAAATATTTTCTGTAGATTCAGAAAATTTCATTACCCATTGAGAAGTGAATGCCAAAAATACCATGTTTTGAACAATTCAAATTACACAATTACCCGCAAAAAGGAAGAATGAGTAATATACTGTTTAGCAATGGAAAGAAGTCAAATGTGTATGGTCCACATTTGTTGAAATATGGTGTCAAATGGTTTTCATGATATTCAAAGTAAGAGGCCCACATTTGTTGAAATATGGTGTCAAATGGTTTTCATGATATTCAAAGTAAGTCAAATGGTTTTCATGATATTCAAAGTAAGAGGCCCATATTTGTTAAGAGCCTGTTTGGTTTGGATTTTACAATTCTACAGTAAATCAATTCTCATTTTTCAACNTTATTATTTAAATACAATACATTCATAATTATACAATTAATGGTCACATGTACATAATTATAGGTCACAATTTATTTATTAGTCACATATTGTGAAATTAATTAGTCACAAATTATTTCGAGATCACAAATAAATTTTTTTTGTCACAATGTATCTGTCAGTCACAAATATATGCAATTTGGTCACAGATATTTTATTAATTATTTAAAAATTAATTTTCGATCACAACTTATCAAATTAATTGGTTACGGATTATTTTGAGGTCACAATTGACTTCATCGATCACTGATCAAAAAATTTATAGATCACAAATTTTTAATTGGTCACAAGTTCAAACAGAGATCACATTTTCAAATTTGTTGGTAACAGATTATCAAATTTTAAGGTCACAGTTTAATAGGTAGCCACAGAGAACCGTATAGTTGGTCACATACACCCAAACACCCGTTCCCTGATCCCAATCCACCACCGGTCACAAATCGACCAAATAGTTGGTCACATACACTCTTCGTCGTATCCTTGTCGCCGCCGCCTCCACCTCCACCGCCCAACCATCCATCCATCAACAATAACACAAACAACCACCACCACCCAAACGACCAAAGATCAGTCCAAACCACTAACAACAGATCTGCCAACACATAGTCACACACAAACAACAGCCACAAGCTACACACACATATCCGTCACCAACAAAAGCCAGACACACATATCAACCACCAACAACAGCCACTCACATAGATCCAACCCACATCTACAAATCTGCCACCTCTCCGATTCCCTCAACTTCGATCTGCCACACATCTACAGTAGTGTCATGACATCGAGCCACACACCCACAACATCGTCAAACAGATAAAGGAAAGGCTACCACAAAGTTGCCAAAATTATCGCCAATTTTTTGGTTCTGTGTAGAACGCTACCTCAAAGTCGCGATGCCGACCAACACCCCACAGCAGCGTCGCGATGCTGATGTGAATGGCAGCATCATCAAGGTACTGCTGCGATTTACAGTACTGTCGCGATTATACTGTGAAGGGAAGGGGAGGGGGAGAAGAAGCCATGGTGTAACAACCCGACTTTGCGCCGCAGTCGTTATCATATCATACGTATTGTCCGCTTTGGGAGAGTATAGGCCCATCTTACCCCTAAGGCTTTCTGACACGTCCCCAGAACTCGAACCCAAGACCTCCATCATATGGGAGACTTAAGTTGAATCATAATACCATTGAGTAAGCCCGCTTTGGGAAAGCATATGCCCATCTTACCCCTCATGGCTTTCTAACGCATCCCCATGATTCGAACCTAAGACCTCCATCATATGGGAGACTAAAGTTGAATCATAATACCAATTGAGCAGCTTAACACCTGGAGAGAGTGGAGAGATGGATAGACAGTCGGAGAGTTGAGATAAATAGATTCACTACAACAAAACTGTGATTTCGCGACAAAAAATTGTTGTCGCAAAAATTTAGATTTTGTTACAAAAGTAATTTAGCGACGACA
>CAIGRF010113039.1:5247-26542 GCA_903798235.1 Fraxinus ornus | reverse complement strand
ATTAATCAAATTGCACAATATTGATAGAAAGCATTAAAAGAGCAATTGAAGGAAAGTCACAAGTTTCAGGAGTGAAATTTGACTTATGAACATTCTGGAGAGTGATTTGCGTACTTTTGAAACTTGAGAAGGACCAATTTTGGATGAGTATAGAGGTTTGGGAACCAAAGTACTGCTTTCGAGAATTACGGGATCAAAAGATTTAGACCAAAATCATGCAAAAACTTAAAGGACCAAAAATATAAAAAGGTAAAAGTCGTAGGGGTGACGACGGTTTGCATTCAAAGGTTGTTTGTTGTGATCCGACCGTGGTAGGCAAACCGTTGTCCGATAGTTGTAAACCTGTATTTATAATTTTCTATTTTGTATTATTTTTTTAAGTATTTTTATCTTTTTGAGCACACATTTCAAGGAGTTTGAGCACTCTATATATGAGTAAAAAGTTTCATTAGTCACTCAACTCTACATATCATCACGTTATAGTCACTGAACTTCATTTTGTTGTTGAACACTCACTGAACTTGCAAATTCTCCACTCCAGTCGTCACTCCTCAACCTCCCGTTTCAGCTCCTGCCGATCTGGCATTAACGGTGTCCCATCTGGCAGCAGACGCCTTCAATTGCTGCACAAACAAAAACATTTTCTCACAAATCGAAATCAAAAAATCGCACTCCTCACCCCCAATTCTTTCCCACCCAAATTCAGCAAGAACACGAACCCCAGTGTTCGATTTTCCTTCATTTCTTCCCTTCAAAGTGTTAAAATCTCCACATATCAAAACCATAATCGGGCATTCCTCCATCATCCTTCGTTCTCCTATAACCCAATCCTATAGAAAACGCGAAAGAATGAAGCATGTTCGTTAAAGGTAATTTCAATGTGCATTCTTTGGCTTGGGTTTTGGAGAAGAATTGAAAGAATGAATTTTTTACTCCAATTTATGTGGATGTTTTGTAGTCGATTTTGGAGATTTCTGTGGTTGTCGGTTTTGTAGTTTTATGTCGATTTCGGCCATTTCTGTGGTTGCCGATTTTTAATCCCAAGCTGTTAAATTCTTCTTGCAAGAGTAGATTCTTCATGACCTGGATTTCTTCAGTAGAGTCTTTTGGGGATAGAGAGTTGTTTACCATAGAGAGGGGGATGCAGATTATAGTTGCTTAATTATAGTATCCAAAATGCAGATTTTGAGGCCTTTTTTGGATAATAGATTTAAAATGCAAGGCTTGGCAGAATGTATAACCAAAATAATGTGACTCTCAAACACACTTTTGGGAAATGTGTATCCTGAAGAGGTTTATTTAGGTCAGAACCTCTCCAATTTACTAAGGCTTGGCTTATTGTACAAATTTGATGGGATTTATTTAGACACTATCATCTAGCATTGAAGAGTTTTAAGAGGCTAAGGAATACAATTGGGGATGTTTCTCTTCTTTAAATTGTCAATAGACCTTTATGTTATCTTCTTGCAATTTTACTTACTCCATCAAATAGTTTTTTATATGAAGCCATACTTAGCAAGTCGGGACTTTATTTGCTAGAACATTAACTTCTTTACAGTTTCATTGGTACAGTTGACACGTATCCAAAATTTGAAGCGTTATGGTTGGGAAGAATAGGGATATATGTCACAGCTGTAGGAAGCCCGGACACTACTTGTCGGATTGTCCAACAAAGAAGCGATGCCCAATATGTAAGCAGGGATTTGAGAAATGTATGGAAGTGGAGAAAAACACTTCAAACATAGGTAGGTTGTTCTTATGTTGTACTAGAGATTGTGGTCACTTCATGTGGAAGGATAAAGAACAGTCTGATGCGAAAGCTACAGATCCGTGCCAAGACCTATCGTCTTTGTTCAACAAATGTGCTCAAATAATTGAAAAAAAAAATCGAGATATCCATCAACATTATGATGCGCAAAGGAATGGGGGTTATGGAGGATAATGGGAAATGCAAGGGGAAAGTTCAGTGACTTCGCTGCAACCATGCAAGCTAGTTAAAGACTTCTATTGTATTTGTCGAACTTCATGTTTATGTAATATTCGTAGAACTTGTAGTACATTTTGTATGTTGTAAAACTTGGATGTAAGACTTTTATGTAATCGTTATATGTTGTTGGGTTATTACAAATGAATTTTTGTTCATACCGAGAATATATGTTCATAAATGAATACAGAGTACTGAACATAGATCATACTGGGAATAGAGATGGAATTAAAAGGAATATAGGTTCATTACATTTTGCCTCCATTCATGTCACTACAACCCAAGACGTCTTTTCCATTGAGCATTACAAGAAATTGACCCATTGCTCGTTCCATTACAAATAAAAGATAACTATCTGTACTCCTCCCAAAATTTACAAAATAACAAAAAACATTGAACTACTTCATCATTGACCTCATCATCCGCTATCCATGTGAGTTTGTCTAGCAACCATGGGGGGTCGGCATAAAACGCATGACCTCTTCATCATTTGGATTTTGGGTCGATGCTAATCCCTGACTTCTCGATGTCACCATTTTACCCTGTACGCACAGAAGAATGTAAATGATACTGATAGTAAAATCATATAGATGATCCTAAAAAAGAAAAAAAAAAGTAGCTGGGCATATTTACTCACGTGTTCATTCACTGATACGTTGACATTCGACTCTAGTGGTTCTAGTTCAACATTGAACCAATCCTATGCGTATGTAAACAAGTTAGCATATGAAGAAGAAATTTTCATTGTGTTGACTGAGAGGAAAGCATACATGATTTGGTGCATTATTGCTGGAGTGATATCTTTTATTGTGTCCCTGCAATCTACATATCGAACATGTCATGCGCACTTGCCCTGCCTTCTTCATGTACAACTTTCCCTGACTTTGCACTACCATTTCTTCAGCCTGTTTCCTTCATTTTTTTTGCTTCTGTCCACGGTGCTGCACATGCCAATTAGGCTTAACGATAGTAGGGGGATCCACGTCGGGCCACAACATTTTGCCATTGATTGTTATCATTATGTTATTGTAGCAGTTCATGTATGTGTCAATTGTGTAATAATTGTCAACAAAATCCTCTGGGTCATTTCTGCAGTCTCGTATCACTGCCACGGCATGCATACATGGTATGCCCGTGAGCTCCCATTTTCTGCATGCACATGTATGTTCTTCGAGATCAACTACAAATGTCCCAAAACTGCAATCAACCTGCCACCTCGGGGCATTCTCTTAACATCTCGGCAATCCTCAGCAATCTTTTCGTAATTTTTGTACATGAACGACCTTCACATCGTCCCATTTTTTCTCGTCTATGCTATATATGTTTCATAAACCCCATCCGTACTGATGTCAACATATTCAGAATCAAATTTTCCATGTCATCCGGCAATGTTTTGTTAAATACTTCGCATATATTGTTGAGCAAAATGTCGGACTTCAAGTGCACTGAAAAGTGTGATCGACTCCACTCTTGTGGGTGTCTCTTTATCAGCCATCCGTATGCTTCTTCACTGACTTCACGAATTTTCTGAATCCAATGTTGGAATTCAGGCACAGTTGTGGACTTAGCGGCACGCCAAACATAATCCTTTAGTATTTTGCTCTTATGACTTGCGCTAAAGAAGTTCGTGTACATATGTCGTACACAGAAGAGATGTTCTGCCTCCGGGAATAACTCATCGCATACATTTTGGAGACCCTTTTGTGTGTCGGTCATTAATGTCCAACCCCTCCCATTACCAATGTCAATGTCCTCTTGAATGTATTTCATGAACCATCTCCAAGTGTCCATGTTCTCCTTCTCAACAACGCCATACGCCATAGGGTATATACAATCATTATCATCCTGGCCCACAGTTGTTAACATAATTCCCCCGAAATAACCTTGCAAATGGCACCCATCAACCCGACCACTTTCCGGCATCCGATTTTGAACCCGACCTTGCTCCTGTCCCACTGCTGTTAACATAATTCCCCCGAAATAACCTTTCAAATGGCAGCCATCAACACCCACCACTTTCTGACATCCAATTTTAAACCCTGTCTTGCAGGATCTGAAGCATATATAGATACCTTTGAAAATTTTGCTCATGTACGGAATCCGAAGTACCTCCGCAGCGTATCGCCTGAGCAGTCTGAATTGTTCTTCAAGTGTTCCAAACAATAATTCCTTAGCATACTTCCTCATCTTGTTTGCCACATTTCTACTTATCTCCGTCTTCAAGTCATCCTTCACAGTCGCCAAAATGGACTTTGTTTTCCAATCGGGGTCCGCCTTGAATTGTTCAATGTATCGGTTCGTCAAGAAGATGTAGTTGCAATGTCTATTGTGCTGGCTACGTGTGCAAGTGTGCTTCGACGTGTAAGACTTTACTTGCACTGTCTCCGTCATACTCAACTTCTAGGTACATATCCTCCAATTACACCCCAGTTTGCAAACTCTTTGAGCTCGCTTTCTATCATTGTACTTTAACTTCACATTGTAACCATTCACAGCACTGTAGTTTCTCACTGCAGCCCGAAACTCATCCATTGAGCGAAACATTTGTCCAACCTCAAAATGCGGATTCCTCATATCCGTCTCAGCAAAAAATTTCGGGAATCGATAACCAACCTCTTCATCCGATGAACAAGCCAATAATAACTCCTCCGATGAGGGCTATTCCAAGTCATTGTCTCCTACGTCCCCCACACACATCACTACTCATTTGTTTCTTATTTCATTCACGTCCGATCCAATTTCGATTCCATCTGTCACATTGCGATCATACAACAAATCATCTTCCTCAGACGCCATGTCAATCTCTGAATTAACGAAATCAGGGTCTTCGTCATACTCTTTCAAAATAAATAAAAACAATGGAATTAGTTATTGTTGTGAGCCACTGCTGACCAACAAGGTCACCGAAGTTTGCATTTTCAAAACTGAAGCCACAAGGAAAATGGTTATGCAAGGGGACGAGGTTTAGATAAAATGTGAGAATATAAGCCAACTTAAAACTTATATGAAAGGAGAGAAACATCAACAGCTAAAGAACACAGGAGAAGAAAAAAAAAAACCAAAATCAGTTTACCTCCACCTTCTCCCTCTATGCGTGCAACTTCTTAGGAACCTTCAGGTCTAGCAATCGCGACTGATGGATCCTCCCATTTGCTAAAATCTGCAATCACGACTAAAGGGGTGTCACAATCGAGTTTGGGGAGAGTTTTGAATGAATCAATTCTAGGGCTCGGTTTTAGGATTAGGGATGATGAGGATGGTTTTCAATCGTGATTTTTGGAGAAATGGTTTGTAGAATCGCTTGAGAGTTTCTGAATTTTGGATGATTCTAGGGTTCCTGCGAGTGTGATTTGGGGAAAAAATAAATGGCAGTTTCAATCTTGATTTCATTCATGTAGATCGTGTTTTACCATGGAAATCGCATCCACCGTGTACGCTATTGACGCCGTCGGTTGTCACATGGATCTCCGTCAAGCCACGTCCGATCGCTTCAAACAGATGGAGTGCCGAATGATGGATGGAGTGGAGAGTTTGCAAGTTCAGTGAGTGTTCAGCAGCAAAATGAAGTTCAGTGACTATAACGTGACGATATGTAGAGTTGAGTGACTGACGAAACTTTTTACTCCGCATCTTGTAAATTACACGTTCTCTAATAAAATAATATTACACATAAATTCAAAATATTTTTCTTTTTTTCAACTACGCATTCCCAATTTTAAAGAGTGTCATTCGTCAAAGTTAACGACTAATTTATCAATTTTAGTCCGATTTTAATACGTACGGAACAAACCCTGGGAATAAATGGGTGCAAACGGGAGCTACCATTGCTCCCACGAGCACCACCACAAACCGTTTTCACGGTGTACTGCACTGTAGGGAGGTCCACCGCCCAATTTATCTGCCATTTCGATTTCAACCAGATGATGCTGGGCCTCGTCCCTCCATTCCCTTCTCTGAAGAACCCTAATTTCCCCTGTGTTTACTGCTTCACACCCACCATTAATTTCAATCTTTCGTCAAGGACCCTCCAATTCAGCCCCACCCATTTCAAATCTTTCTTCAAGGGCCCCAATTTCCTGTCTTTCAACCACTCAGAAAGTAAAAATGCTCTCTCCCAGACCCTTCGTTCTGATAGAATCAAAAACTCCAACAAAAAGACCGTAAATTCATCTTTGGACCCGGAGGAAGGGGATGGCGGAGGAGGAGGCGGTGACGGAGATGATGGGCAGGTGGAGAACAGTAGTGGGTTATCGCCAGAGTGGCTGAATTCCACTTCAGATGACGCCAAGACAGTTTTTGCAGCGTTGGCCATATCGCTTGCCTTTAGGTCATTTGTAGCTGAGCCTAGATTTATTCCTTCACTGTCTATGTATCCCACATTTGATGTTGGAGATAGGATTGTAGCTGAAAAGGTAACTATTAACTCTCTTTCTTATTTTGGTGATAAAGTTTGGGACTTAACTGCTAAATGCTAGGGGAAGTTTTGACGTATTAAAGTATTAATATTCCATCTTGGAGTAGAAAATATGATCTTGGAGATAATTCATATATTATTGGGTAATGGTAACTGATTCACTGTGGAGAGGGCTTATCTAGAATGTTTATTTTTATAGTTAACAGATTAACATGTTCAAATTAGCAATAAATTCTGATAGTAGAACTGAGTAGAAGATCGAAACTCTCAGAAATATATGTATATGTGCCTGTGTGATACCTGCATAATTCTATTCCATCCAACAACTCCTTAATCTCTGGTTTTTTTTTTGGGTGGATTGGGTGCCGCCTGGTAGGAGAAGGCGTTATTGCTTGTATTTTGATACGGGCAAAAGCCTGCAGGACATTTTTGCTGCAAAATACAAATACTTGAGGAATTTTATTTCTCTCCTAAGTTTTGATAAGTGGGCATTTTTTTCTCTTTGAGCAATAGTATGTGTTATGTACCATGTATGTTCATGTGCCCTTGTGTGCGCATATTGTTCAACCAAATTATAATAATATTGGCTGCTTCCTGCTGGAACCACGCCCAGGTTTCTCTCTCTCTCTCTCTCTCTCCTGGGTATTATCAAATTTACTTTTAATTTTTCCATAGCTTGATTGTGCTTCGGGCACGCCTGTATTGCTAAAATCGTAAATTAGTTGGAAGTATAACTGGACAGGCTGCTTGGAAGGAAGAGGTTAAAGGGTTTCTTTATTGAATAAAATTTGAAGTATATGCATCAAGAAAATGGGTGCCAAAGGATGTCATTCATGGAATAGTTCTAGCTAGTCTAAAATTTTCCAAGACTGAAGAAACATGTAAGAAATTACGATCACAATAATACACAGTTTCAACCATTTCTGAGTGAAAAATGATGCACTCCCTCCAAGCTTCATGAGCTAGATCTAATCTGGCTATTAATTATAAATATAAACCATCTCATCATTATATGATGATAGACTATGCATAACATCTCAGTTATTGAGTTATCAACTGCAATTGGTATGACACTAAAAGCTTGAACTCTTACACATGAAATTGTATGTTGATGTGCTCCCCTTGTTCAGAATTTACTATTTGAACTGCTATTAAATCCATAGTTCACTGGAAGATCTTTGGTAACTGATTGAATTGTTTTTTGGTGTAGCTGATGTTTATTTGGAATTTACAGGTCTCTTATTATTTCAGGAAGCCCTGTCCCAATGATATTGTGATCTTCAAAAGCCCGCCAGTCCTTCAGGAAGTTGGATACACAGATAACGATGTATTTATTAAACGAATTGTTGCCAAAGAAGGTGATATAGTGGAGGTGAGACTTTAAGACATTTTCCCTCCTGTTTGTGCTCCATTATTGATTAAAAAAAATTCTCTGGACATTGACTAGAATAAGAGAAAGTAAACAAAAACAGTTCATTGGAAACTAACACAATCTCCATTTGCTTACATAGCCTGAAATTTTATACCATCTTGCTGCAAGTTGGACCTATCAATTCTTATTGATTCCTAATCCCTTTCGGATATTCATTAACACTCTTGGGTCATTTTTGATAAAACTATAAACATTGTTAATAGAACTTTAGTAATAAATTATCCACAAGGTTTGGTATTCGCTTTGAGGGAGTTTATCCTGCACATGGTCTGTGCTACCCATATGAGATCCTCTTTCCAGTATCAGCACCATATTACAGCAGAAGCAATCGTCTTAAATTGATTTCTGTTCTTAAAATCATGAATGCAAAAATATTTCTTAGATCTTCATCTTTTGATTCATGAACTAAGTTCTCAACTTTGATTTCTTTTCATAGTTTGTGATTTCTGCATTGTCTCTAGCTATCTATAAGAATCTTTAGCAATTAGACATGTAATGCCCATTGTTCTTGTGTTATTCTTTCTAGAGCAGGTTCACGAAGGAAAACTGATTGTAAATGGGGTTGTAAGGAATGAAGATTACGTTCTTGAAGTGCCCAAATATGAAATGAATCAAATTGTAAGTTCAGATTTAACGCATTATTGAGCTCGTCTTTTTCCCTCATGAGTGTTAAGATCAGGATAAGATGTCAATAAGATTTATAATCTATTAATGGCAATTAATGATTGAATCCTATGAGCTCAAGCCATGTATGGTACTCCGACCACCATACACTAAGATTTCAAAATGGAAATGTTCCCAAACAATTTATAATCTGTTTTTGCGTTTTGGTGCAGCGTGTACCAGAGAACTCTGTTTTTGTGATGGGCGATAATCGGAATAACAGCTATGACTCACATGTCTGGTAATATTCCCTGCAGTTAAAGTTTAATATCACCTGAAGAGATTTACACTTTCTTATGCATGATATTTGTCATATGATTAGGGGTCCCCTCCCTTCAAAGAATATTTTAGGGAGATCTGTATTTCGATATTGGCCTCCGGCCAGAGTTGGTGGTACAGTTCTTCCAGATAACTGCAATACTGAAAAACAGGAGAGTAGTTCAGCTTCTCAATGATACTGCCACCATTGTCATTTCAGTTTCAAAATTGGAAGTGCAGTCTTTCGGATCGCAGTAACATTGACTATACGAGAGTAGGTTTAGCTTCTCGATGATACCTTCATCACTGTCGATCTAGTTGGAAAACTGAAAGTGCATTTCACTACAAGGATGTTTTTATAGGAGAAGTCGAGGCAAGAATGGTTTTTGTTCTATTTCCAGTGACTCGAGGTTTATTTGGCTCGAGAACAAAGTGTCCTGTTAAAGTAAATGGCCACTTTTTGTGGAAATTAGAAATTAAGGTTACTTATATTTCTAACAATAGTGAAGGTCTCTAATTTTTACTTGTTTAGACATTATGTCCCCGAATTTTGAATTTGTTTTTTTTATTATTTAAAAATACGAGAGAAAATTATGTCTTTTACACCCTCGACGAATTTTTTGGACAAAAATCACCATCTAAGATAAAATATGTTAATTAATAGAAGACCGATAATAAGAATACAACAAAAAAAATGCTTGAGAGGATGAATATGAATTGGATTATTCTATATGTACTACACCATTTACTACACTGGTGACTTAAACGCCATGTGGCGCCCTCTTATTGGAGGGGTGCCGGGGGCGCCACATGGCGTTTAAGTNAGGGTGTAGTACCTCTAGCATCCTCCATATGAATTATGCGTCTTGCATATTCCTCGTTGACACCAAAGTTGACCTCCCTTGTGTATAGGAAATTTGGCTATTGATTGGAAAAAACACCTTTAAAATCAATGCACAAAAATCTGTCAATTTACATGATGTCAAACTAGTGACGGCAAAAAAACTCGTCCCGCCCCACCCGCCCCGAATGAAGTTCTAGCAATGCATCTATATTAAAATGCTATAAGTTGTGACGTTTTTTTGAAGGAAAAT
Source organism: Fraxinus ornus (assembly GCA_903798235.1). Lineage (NCBI taxonomy): Eukaryota > Viridiplantae > Streptophyta > Magnoliopsida > Lamiales > Oleaceae > Fraxinus > Fraxinus ornus. The sequence goes on along the minus strand of CAIGRF010113039.1, from coordinate 16,697 downwards.
CTTTTATGATGCGATGGTATGTAATACATCAATTATCTAGAAAGATTTAGTATGGATGAAAATTAAACAAGTTTTATGAATATGAGAAATGACAAGTTCGAAATGGCAACGAAATTCCTCGGTCCTCAGAATCAAGAACGGGGGAACGGGCCTCGATTAATAAAATTATTTTTTATTATTATATTTATGCATAAAAATAGTGTAATGTAGTTTTTTTATCATTCTTTTTCATGTTTTAAACATAATTTATAACTATAACAATTTTAATATATTTTAATTTAATTTAAATTATAATATATTTAATTTAATGAAAAATAAAATAATTATAAACCGGAGTTGAGACTTGAGAGTTTCCTGTCCCGACTCGAACCCGAGTCCCGAATAAGTTGGAATGGGGGGGACGAGGAACGGAATTCCTGCCTTGAACCTACTGTATTGCCATTCCTACGACAAGTTATGGATCGAGGGTTGGAACTTGAAAAAAATTGTGTTCAATGACTCAATTGAAGTTGAAATTTTGTATATTAATTGAGACAAATTAAAGGTTTAATAACTCAATTAAAATTCTGCAAACAATTGTACTATATGTAAATAACGATTTACATAATAGTTTACATATATATAAGGAAAAATTACAGCCACGGTTCCAAACCTTTCACTTTTTTTGTAGACTTTGTCCAAACCTTTGATTTGTGCCACTCACGATACCAAACCTTTAAACAATTCGCATCTACAATACTCTTTGACGGTTTCCATCCGTTTGACCACGAAAATCGTTAGTTGACCCCGGAATTCAAAAAAATGAAGTGCCCATTTTTCTTCAAATGAAATGCTCATTTCTGACTATTTGATGGAAATTTAAATTTTTTTTGAATTCTGGGGTCAACTAATGATTTTTGTGGTCAAACGGACGGAAACCGTCAATGAGTACTGTAGTTTCGAATTGTTTAAAGGCTTGGTACCGTAGGTAGCACAAATCAAAGGTTTGGTATCGTGGCTTCAATTTTCCCTATATATAATGTGGTGAAATATGATTTGATAAAGAAAAAAAAAAATCAACCCAATATAAAAAAAACTTATCCACTCTCTTTTTGACACCTCATCTCTATGTAAAATATTATATAATTTCATATATACAAGTAGCATTATTCTTTCGCTAAAAACTCAGTGGTCATAAATAACATTTGTCCAAAAAGACATCTATGATAGTCTTTGGGGTATCAAGCACTTACCCTATATAATTAAATATTTGTATAATATAACCTTAGCAAAATTTTATCAACTTTTCAATTGATAACCATCAATTTTAACCGGAACTCGTAAATTTTATCAAATTTTCAACTATAAATTTCAACAACCTTTTTCAAACTTAATAAAAAAGCCCATTTAACATGACTTTTGAGAAACCAAATGGACTTTTGAGAGCTTTTGAAGCTCTGAACTCATTTGGCTAATTTTAGTGCTTCTTCCAGTTAAAAGAGCTTTTTGAAAAAGTTAGTCCGATGTGACTGCCTCTAAAAACACATTTTAATTAAAAAAAAAAATCTTTCAAAAATTAGATTTCACATAAAAATGAAGATAACTTCATCAAAAAACTCTTCCACATGAAGCAAAAATTACGCCAAATGAACCCCTAAAACTTTTATCAAAAACTTTGTTAAACAATCCCTAAGTTTAGACTAGACGGAAATTAAAAATTATAATGGAATAATTCATTGCGTGTTTAGCAAAGATTAATTTTGATTTAAATTGGCTAAGTTTACTTTTCATGCATACATTTTTTAGAATCCATAATTTACTATCCATAAATCATCCACACAATTTGTAATATTCACAATTTATAAATACTTAAAATCAATTCAACGTCACAAATAGAAAACCATTTTTTTGAGTCTGGAAACCATTCATAAACTACGTTGAGTTGAAACAAAAATAAATTTGATCCCACGTTTGAAATGATGGATATGAAAAGTAGAGTACGTCAAATTTTAGACAAACTAGATTATATATTTAAAAAAAAGGACGGTCTAGATTTTCATGATAGATCCCAAAAAGCTAAATGATCCACCTATTAATTGATGTATTATATCAACCAACAGTGTTTAAGAGATCATTTCTCTCCGTAATCGAATAATTTTTTTTTTAACATCACGCAACATCCTAAGGATCAAAGAATTCGCCATAACTATATTGCGATAACAGAGTCATGAGGCTCATGAAAGAGTTACAAAACTCTTAAAACTCAATAGTAAGCGTGAAAAGAATGATCTTTTTTAATTTTAAACTACTATTTCTTCTCATACGTGGAAAAACGAAGCAAACTATATTTCCACACACACCGCTACTTCACTACAATGTACACCGCGACAATGGTTACATCATGTGATTATAATCTAACGCTTCAAAATTCAAATTTCTTAGATACCGAAATAAGCAAACCATGTGCACGTACCATTGACTTATCTGCAATACATCCCACGTCTTCAATCTCAGCTTCTGTTAGGTCTACTCCTATCCACTTGAATAGTTCTCGGGTCCAAGGTAGACAGTATCTGGGGCATTGACATGCCACCCGATACAACAATTTCTGCGAGCAAAAAACAAAGTCAAAAGTCAGATGATATTCGACAGTAACTAACTAACATATATATTATCAATTATCCACAATGTACAACATTTAAGTTTGTCCAGTCTCTTCAAGCACCATCGCTTTATGTTAGACTTGGACCTAATGTCACAACACTTGCATCTCACCAAAATAAAGAAATTAGTGCAAAATAGTAAAAAGAAATGCTCAGTGAAGAATCCTGATATAATCACTGTCTAGCACGTGAAGGCGGAATAGTAGCAAAGACTTGTTTGTTTAAAGAAATAAAGGGCATCCCTTAACAAATAGCGTGTAGTTATGGTAAGTCAAGAGAAAGAACTCTTACCAATTCCTTCCCGGACAGACAAGTTCGGTCTTATGACATCCTTGGCATTGACCAAAAAAATGTCACCAATATAAAGATGGTTTGTTGGGACATAAACACAGCACAGCTCTTCCTCTGCTGTATAATTCTGAAATGAGAGAAATAAAGAATTCGGAACTCATAATCAAGACTGCAAAGCAATAAGTAAGTATGAAGTCCGCCTCTTCTTTTTCAGGTGAACCTGGCAGCCAATCAGCTGCAGCCTGCCTGTTTGTGCTAATATATGCTATTTTACTAGATGTGATTTCATGTTTGATGAGTTAATCAAGTTGTTATTCAAATGCTGTTTTAAAAATAGAGCATACAAGCTTGTTGCTTCAAGAGAAATGGAAAAGGCGTATATTTTTTTTTTTCCCACTGGACAAGCTTGAGAGGGGGAACCCAGTTGATCATGCCTAACACATTATGCTAGGTTAAACAAACAAATCATGCACATCTATCCAACTCAGTCCTAATACAAAACTATTTGACAAGCAGATATCCGATAGCCCTCGTAAGGTACTTCATAGAGACAAATCAACAGTCGTGCATCTGGTGAAGAAAGTGGGAATCTTCCAACCTTTTGAATACCACCAGTTTTTTGCTGAATCAAATATTCAAGAACGTTTCTCCTAAAAAACGTAGCTGATGTAAAAGATTTAATTAGCATCAAGATTTAAAGTAAGACAGTGAACCAGATAACTAACATGAAGTGCATAACAAAAATCAAATCTGCAATAGCACAAATATAAGAAAAGGTTACGCAACAGATTTTCTAGATGAGGAGATGATATAAAGCATGGCTGGCTAAGCCTAAAAGTTAATTTTCTAGAAAGTCTCTATTGCAAGTTTTATTAGTAAAACATGTAACTTTATAAAAGAAGCATAAACGCAAGGGATGGATAATGCTTGAAGACCCATCCTGTGAGAATGTAGAAGGCAAGTCCTAGATGCCTCCATAAGGCACGCCGCCGACATAAGTAAACTGATAAGTAACACTGACTTCTTTTTAAGCTTAGCCACTAGTGGAATCAAGCATGAATATAATGGCACACCTGGAGGGTGACAGATGAAGTAATGAAGCCAAATGCATATTCACCAATACGTGGATGCCTTATAATTGCCACTTCCTTGAAAGCCTGTGTGTTCTGATCTGCAATAATATTGTAAAGAAATAGTCACCCATCAATAAGAGGAAACCAATAAAAGAGACAATTGCAGTAAAAAACCAGAAAGGTTAAAAAACTAATTAAATATATAAAGCAAACCTGGAGATATGGCAGAACTAATTTGCTTGGAAGCATTGTAAATATGACGAACAAATGGCATACGCTTGATGAACCACTCCCCAAGGCCCAAAACGGACGCCCCCAACCACGATGACATGAATACTCCAACCAAGAAAATAAATGTAATAGAAGTAACAAATCCTAGACCTAAATCAGGAAATAGGAACAAGTATTAGCAGAATGGACACAAGATATATAATTGTTGAACAAGAGGTTCATCATAAAAAACTGTAAGGGGTATTCACAATTAATCTATTATGACAGTTGCAAAAGTAACAAAACCCACATTTTACTTGAGTTATTTTGTAATTTCACGTGCTCATTTTTCAAGTCAGCAAAAATGACAATAAATGTCTATGATTCAAGCTTGAAAATGGTTAGGATACACAACAAGAATTAAGGACATAGTTGTACTTTTGGGCATTAGGTGAAGGTGCATAAGCTTACCAAAGACGTCAATTCCAAGCCGAGTATAAATTGGTGAGAAGAATCCGTCCATAAAGTGAATAAACCACCACGTTATATAGAATGTAATAGCTATTGGGAAGAGGATGACACTGCAAAATGACACAGTAAGCAACATCTACAACAGCAAAGAGCATAAAGAGCCAAAAGAATAAATTCACGAGGAACATAAGTTAAAAAAACTTGACAAAAAATCCATCAATAAATGATTTGTCTGGCAATTTTATCATGAAAGATAAAACTGTGGCAACAATTCCAATTTAGAAAAAACATTAGACAATTATGTTGGAGGATCATTGCCACGCAAGGCAAGCACAGGAACCTGGTCTTTAATAGATATGGTCTAGTTTCCTTTTCTAGTACTGTGAGTAGAGAATGGATTGTGTTCTAATTGCCAGGTAGGCATCACAGCTGATATCAGTACCACCGTGGTAAGCACTAATCCAAAGAAGATGATGGAATCAAACAGCTGAAAAAGTATCCACCTCGTTAGATCCATTGCAAAATGCAGGAGTGGTAATCTCCCTTTAGATAAAAATGACTTAATTTAGCTCCAAGTCAAATGTTCATTATCAATTATCGCAGAGCATGCTGTGATATTTACAGATTTTTGTATCTCCAAATTTATCGGAATTGTCCCCCTTTTTTTTATATATATATATAATTCTCAAACTTTGCTGAGATTTTCTCCTTGCAGATATCAATATAATTTCCTATTTATTAGTTTATCAATGTACTTCAATAGGTGTCCATGTTAAGTGAACCTAATTTATTATTAAAATGGGATGAGATAAAGCCTGCTCAATTAATAAGTACAAAACCAAAAACTGCACATATTTAGTGCAGTTGGATCAATAATGTCAATTAATTATATCTCAAGCTCAGAATCTAAAGAGCGCATAGCAGATAAATAGATAGATAACTGTGCTCACCAACCAGTCATAAACTTCTTCGAAGCCCAGCTCCTGACAACTTTGTAAAAAGTCTGTAGAGTATCAATTCAAGCACAAAGTATAAGGGACCTTGGGGTATAAGAAAATTTGCATAGGAATTTTTTATGAACATTGATACTACAAGGCTCATCGCCTGTATGTGGACGCAAAAACACACATACAGAAAGCGAAAGCTAGTATGGGCACATTTGATCAACTAATGAGAAATTAATATTAATATCATCATGTCACACAGCAGGAAATAAAAAAGAGCATGGAGCCAAGTGTTATCCAAAATAACCGAGGAGTTATAAGAGGTAGATAAAATAAGCTAAAAAGCCCTGCTACTATGTCACAACCAATCACTTGCATTTATTGCAAAAGAAAAGCAAAATGTCAACATATGAATTGAAATTTTTCCTTCTCATAATTAAGTTGTCTCAACTAGATTATGTTTTCTATTTCTGAGTTGGAGAGAAATCAATCTCTTTTAGGAGTAATTAAGTTGTTTCAACTAGATTATGTTTTTTATTTCTGAGTTGCAGAGAAATCAATCTCTTCTAGGAGTAATCCAAGGGAACACACCAAGGTAAGAATGTATCGATATTCAAAACATAAAAAAATAACTCTCCCCTCATTCTTAGATTAAACAAATAAGCTGGCAATATAATCCTAGTTCGAGATAGCAAAATTCCAAACAAAATCCAACATGAACCCCAAAAAATAATTAATTCTTCAGCAGTCTCAATTATGCAAATCGAGGAACGATTTAACGAATAATTTCTTAATACCCATAAACTAAAATAAATAAATAAATAACTCATCGAGCCCTAACATGACCCATCAACACAATCTAGAAATAAAATTATACCTCGCGGCCAGAGTTATGTTGAGATGCGGAAGCGGAAGACGAGGGTTTTGAGGAATCATCATGATGGTGATGGTGGTCAACGGAGTCAGCCACTGGTATCAAAAGCTCTCGATCTCTTTCTCTACTGCTATTCCCGATTACCCCCACCATAGTTTCCGATTCCTCATCTCCCATTACAAGAAAAATTAAACACAAACACCCACAGCTTCCTTTCTCTCTAGTCTACTAGTACAAGAATTTCAGCAACCACCTCCCTCCTCACTTTCTCTCTCCACCTGTGAAATTTCTAGCAGTTTTTATTTCTCTCTCCACTTTTTGTAGGAAATTTTGGACTCTTGTGCATATATACGCGAGGATTCCAAGAACATAGGCGTCGTCTTTTGGACTATTAAAGGGATAATTGCAGCTTCGACCCCAAATTTTTCAAATTTTATCTGTCTTGGTCTTTAATTTAGAGCAGTGTTGGTCCAACCCTTTTGAATTTGTATGGCTGAAGCCCGAATGATCTCTGATGATTTTCGTCCAAAAATTCGTTAGTTGATTATTAGTCGAGGGTCAACCTAAATTTGATGATATTTTTTTTTAAAAGGAAAAATAACTTTATATTTTCTCATATAAAGTAATTAAATTAATTAAATGAAAATAAACAAAAAATAAAGAGAAAAAAAATGAAAAATTTCTTCAACTTCCAACCCAACCCAACCCAACCCAACCAAACCAAACCAAACTCACTTATCCCCGCCGACCCATGACCACCACTTGCCACTGCACATCGTCGCCACCAATTGTCTTCCCCAACTTCACTCTCTGGTTCATATCCATTAGTGCACAACTTGAGCAATACGTCTATAAAGTTTAGAAAGGTCCAAAAGATATTAATTATGATAAATATTAGTAGATGAATGTAGAGTGATGAAATCTATTTGATTTTATTATTGTCCATTTAAGTAAATTTAAATAAGATTAAAAATGTAATATAGAATTTTTTTCAAAAAAAGTGGATAGATACATAAAAATGGTGGATGGAAATAGCGGCTTCCTTGATGCATCATGTCATCAGTGTAATTCAACCATGGATTCGGATTTGCTCATATGACAAACCAGGGGGAAAGCCATCACTCTTCGAGATTAATTAAGCAAAATTCGAACACTTGAGTCATCAAAAAAATATCTATTTAAATCTTTTTTCCGAATGAAAATTGCGAAAAATTTGGAAGTGTTCCTTAAATGTGGGGCTTAGGCAATTCTCTCACTTGCCGAAAAGTTGATGTGGCTTTGGCAGGACACCTTTGTTGGAGAAGTAAACCAAAATCGATAAGCATATTAATCATTTAAACAACTTAGACAATTGAAGCATATATTCGATTGTTCTAAGAATTTTTTTTACACAGTCTCTGTTTGATGCACATTATTTTTAAATTACATTTTTCTTTTTTTTTTAATCACATATTTCTCAATAAAATAATATTATACGCAAATTCAAAATTTTTCATTGTTTTTTAATCAAATTTTCCATCAATTTACTATTCTAAAATGTATTCTTAACAAAAAAAAAAAAAATGGGGCTCGAACGGCCCATAATAAGTTCTGCATATTATGTTTAAAGCCTTTTATGTTGTTGGAGTTAAATAGAGACAAAACATGAGTGTCAAATACATCATTATAAAAAGGGGAAGAGTTCACAAATGAGGCATTAAGTTTCACAATTGCAAAAATCAAGTATGAAGTTTAAAAAATGCAAAACTCAGGTATTTAGTTAATTAATTAAAAATAATTATTATTTAAATATAATAAATTCACAATTATATAATTAACGGTCACATGTACATAATTATGAATCACAACTTATTTATTGGTCGTATATTATTAAATTAATTGGTCACAAATTATTTCGAGGTCACAAATCAAAACATTTATACGTCACGATTTATTTCATTGGTCACATATCAAAAAAATTATAGGTCACAGTTTATCTATTGGTCACATATTTTCAAATTTGTTGATCACAAATTATTTTTTAGTCACAAGTTATCAAATTTTAAGTTCACAATTTAATGGTTAGTCACAATAAGTCAAATAGTTGGCCACATACACCAAACGCCCCACTCCCTATCCCCCGATCCACTACCAATACTTGGTCACAAATTAACGAAATAATTGGTTACAAACATTATCTCATCATCGTCCCCACCAACAACACAACACCACCACCACAGAAATGCACCACCGTCACCAATAAACATAAATGCACCACCATCGCCGTCGGAAATGACGCCATGACTATCACACACATCGTCGCCGCCCCAACAAACGCCTTCTCCAACACCACACACCACCTCCACCTCCAATTTCAATCAACCACCGACAGCCAACACTCCACAAATCGCTATCACCTCACAGTGTCGTCGCCGCCTCCACCATTTTTAGCCACCACACAACTACCATTTCTAACAACAAATAAAATCCAAACCAGATCTCGCCACCACCATTGCGACCACCAGATCCGCCACCACCACAATCACCTCTATCACCGAGACCACAACTCACCTCAACCACCAGATCCGCCATCCAACATAGCCAACACTCCACAATCATCACCACCCAAACACTACCAAAAAATCAGATCCAAAATAATCAGTAACCGTTACAACCACCACCAACATCACCACTTCCACCTGCCACACCGCCATCGCCACCTTTTGCAAACCACCACCAATTACCCCAAAAAACTCCGACACCTGTTACTCAAAATTTTCCCTCATTTTCCACCACCAACAACGGCGCTCATGTCCACCACCATCGTCATCCAAAATGTCACCACCATTGCCATCCAAAAACTGGACAACCATCGATCGCAAAACTACATCTGGTTGACAATGATCGTTGCGCTCTGAGCGCGACGAAAACATACCATTACAGCCCTAAATCAACACCAACGCCCAAGAATCAACGATGACCTCTGAGTTTGAGTGCAATGACAATGGTGTCACTGTAGCAACGACGTCAAGCGACATCGTCGCTCAGCGTGCAACGACGACAACATCATCGTCGTGGCTGCAGCAACGACTCTTGTCGAATGCATCATCATTGTGGCTGTCGGTGGATAATGGATGTAGAGAGACGGTGAAGGTGGAGAGATTAGAGAGACGGTTTGGGAATTAATTTTAGGGTTTGAATGGGTAGATAGCATGTGTGGTGTATATATAAATTAATTTGTAATATAAAATTATTGCTTGATTTTTGAAAATCAATATTTAAACACATGATTTTTTGTAATTTCCTCCTATAAAAAACAATGAAAACCAATAATGGCATCTAACGATACCCATTCTTCCTATGGGCTAATAATGACATCTAACGATACCCATTCTTCCTATGGGCTCATTATACGAGTATTGAAACTCAAGTTAGAAAAATTATTTTCTGCACCAAAGGAAAGGGACACTCGGAGTGTTAATTCTTTCTTTTCAATGGCAAAGAAACTTTAGGGCCCGTTTGACTGCAATATGGAAAATGGGTAGAAAGAAAATGTTTTACATGGAATTGAATTGCCTAAAAATTATTTTACTAAAAATTGTAATTAATTGTGTTTGATTGGTATAATTTTTCACCTGAAAAATGTTGAAAATTTGATGTCTGTTTGACTTCGTTTTTTATGGAAATTGTTCATTAAAGTGATATTTTTTTTTCTACCATTGGATCTAGAATTTGTTCCAATTGCCAAAAAAAAAAATTACCATACCGAATACCATTCGTTTGACTTTGTTTTGCATGAAAATTGTCAATAAAAGTGAGAAAAAGTTTTACCATTGTGTCTAAAAAATTTTCCAATTGCCAAAAAAAAACTGGAAAACCAATTTCCACCAAAATCAAAAGAAAATCAATTCCTCCAAAATGTTGAAAACAGGCGCGTGAAGAGGAGAGGAGGAAAACATTTTCCATGCAAAATTTTTGCTATCAAACAGTGCAAAAGGTGGAAAATGGGAAAAAAAATTCAACTTCCAAGGAAAATCTGCGTTATCAAATAGGGCCTTAAAGTGTATTGAATAGGAAACGTTCGATTAAAGAAACTAAAAAATGAAGTATCAACAGAGCAGCAGCATGAACTGTTTTTCACTTTGATACACAAAAATTTACAGAGAAATAGGACACACTTGCACATACCCTTTTCTTCCATCCCATTAACCTCAGTTTTTTCTAACCAAAAAATAATTTAACTAAAACACCTATCGACTTTGCTCAACTCCGGAAATAAGATCAAAATCGAGGCTCTAAGAATAAAATTGATGTAGATTCCAGCCCTACTGTACAAGAATGTTCGTGGATATCAACCAACCATTAACAAACTCTATTTGAAAATCAATAGCAAAGCTCCCAAGCTTCTCTGCAGCTTCGAGTTCTCGTAGGATTTCCCATGCAGACGATTGTAGTCTGTACAATAGTTGTTGGGTTTTTTGATACCCAATAAATTCGAGCGATGATGGTAAACCGGTTTGATTAATAGTTTAGATTAGATTTCATAGGCCTCGGCTGATGATTGAAGTGAAATGTTGACACCACAATGTACGAACCACTCCGACAACTTAAGTGAGTCATTTGAAGTAGCCTAATTCTATTGGGAAATTATAAAAAATCAGGGGTTTGAATATTGGAATTCAAAAATCAGGGACCAAGTTTCATTATTCAAGGTGGATCTCCGATTTTGAGGGATGGTGGTGGATGTGGTTTTTGAGGTTTTTTTTGCTCTCAATGGTGTAGGTGGATCTGGAGATGTTAGTGGTAGATTTTGGCGGTGGCGAGGTTATGGATTTGACACTGTTGGTTGTGGTAAGGTGGTGGTTACAAATGGCTATTGTGTGGCGGTGGCGGTGGCGATGGCGGTGGTGGTGGTGGTGGCATCAGGGTGAGGGGGTGCTTTGTTTTGTGGCTGTGGGTGTTGGTG
>CAIGRF010113035.1:12619-24748 GCA_903798235.1 Fraxinus ornus | reverse complement strand
GTTTCGTGTGATGATCAATGGATTAATAGTTTGTATATGTCAACATTTAATAGAACAACGTTGAGTTGAGAATTATTTTCACCAATAATTCACCATGTAAAGTTAATTAATTTTAATGACTAAATAACTTTAAGGATCAACTTGAATTTTTAACAAATGTAGTGACTATTTGTGAAATTAACGCATTAGTGCAACAATTCTACCTTGAAATCAATCCGCTGCGAAATTAACTATTCTTTTGGTCCAAAATTATACTCATACAATTTAGTTCGAAATTTGCAGAGAAAAATATAATTGGCTTGTTCAAACTATTAAACGTGAGTCACGAGTTTAAGTTAAAGATATTTTTAGGGTAACAACGACTCCATTCGTCTTTACACCTACCCACCTATTTGATTGAATGCTCGTTTCAATATAATTCATGGAACTAATAAATATGAGTCACGAGCTTAAGTCGAGTTGAAGACATTTTTTGGTATAATGAAAAACTATATTCATCATTATACCTACACGCCTTTTAAATTTAAGGTCACATTATTTGAGCAAGAAGTAACACGTTATTGACTAATCACAACCTCGTTTTATTCACTTGGAGGAGAGTCCCACCAACATTATACCAAAATGTAGCTCAACCAACCCATGAACAGCTTTAATTGTTAGAACAAGAAAATTTGAGGTTTAGAACCACGTTTGGATATTTTTAAAAGAATTACTTTTAAGTAAATCTACTTATATGTAAAAATATGATTTTTAAAATAAATAATTTTTCATTGTTAAATTAAAAAAAAAAAAAAAAGTATTTTTTCATTGATATTAAGAGCGTGTAAAGCTTGGCCTCTTTCTGAAAAAAGTAAATTTTTTTTTTGGGCACGATCTCTGTTGACACTGCATATTTTGTCAAGCAAAACATGTTGGAGATCCTTTCAAAAGTGACTTTTCAACTTCAAATTGCACCAGTGATCCCTAACCTATTGTCCTAATATCAAATTCTCTCCAACATATAAAAAGATCAAATTGTTCCCAACACTTTATTTTAATTGCATAATTGACCTCCAATAACAGGACCATCCAATTCCCTACCAATCGTGGCACAAACTATCCAATCTTATGAAAATAAGATTTTACCCCAATTTTGACTCATAACATTTGAAATGAGGCTTTTTTTTTTACAATCACTACACGACAATTTGACAGACGTTTGGATTAATTTTTCCTGATTGTACAATTATAATAATAGATTCAATTATTCTCGAATGATAATTATTATTTTGTTCACGAGTTCTTAGCATGAATTATATTCAATCTATAGCGTTCAAGACTACTAATATAGCTTTACATTCTTTGTACTAAATCTTACATATTCGTGTCAACTAGCCCTAATGATCCTTCTGTGCACTTGTTAGGTATAAAGAACGTCACTTAAAGTCTTAAACCCAAAGTTCGGCTTCCTCCAACTATTTACGAATAATTTAATTTTTGTTGTCTCATTTTTAAAAGTTCAAGACTAATATGCTATTGAGACAACACAATGGGGACCAACATCAAAATTTTGACTTTTAACATCATTTAATATGGATTAAAATCAGATTTTTAGTACATTTTGATAGACGTTAATGAAATGTGTAGTTCAACGCATAAAATATGTGATTAAAATTAATTGTTAACTTTGATTTAAATTTTAGGGCCTGTTTGTTACGGATTCCCAAATTTTATAGTAAATCAATTCTCATTTTCAACCACACATTTTTCAATAAAATAATATTTTCCATCACATTAATAATTTTTTCTTTTTTTTCAACCACAATTTTCCATCATATCACTATTCAAAATCAATTCTTCCTCCAAAAAATCCCAAACAAGCTCTTAGTAAGTACCAAACGATACAAGAAAGATTTTCAATGTGGAGATTGCAGATGAACATGATGAGAGACAATAGTTACCCTCTCCTAGTGAGAGAGAGAGAGAGAGAGAGTAATACATTTAGAGACAGAATCTGTATCTATCTATATTTGCAACTGCATATGCAAGTACCCATCTGTGTGATAAAAAAGAGGGAGGGAAAACAAACTGCAGTGATTTTCTCATTTTCATCGAAAATTTCATCACCGGGGACACCTCAAAGATAGTGAAAAAAATTACCATTGTTCTTTCCGTCTCCTTTTTCTCCCCTCGTATTTCAGTTCTAATTGATCTGCTTTTATTTCTTTTGAGGAAATCGAATTAATTTCTGTGTGCTCTATTTTTTGTATAAATAAGTTTAAAGAACCCACCTTTATCGCCTCTTTATCTGCCAATAGAAATGGCAAGTGCATCTGGTCTGTATACACCAACGGTGCCAACTGTTAGGAGGAGATTTAGTCCATCTATAGGCATTTATCAATCTGGGTTTTGGTTTTCCGAGAGTGTCTCCAAGAGAATACTGTGTTCCAGCACTGTCCAGGGTGCAGATAAGCTCTCCCCCTCTGAATCTAGGGTCCCCAGGTAAAACTACACGAAGAACTAGTTTTATTGGTGTTGATTTAAAATATTTAAGATTTTGAGTTTTTGGATGAGTATTCGATTTGGCGTATCTTTAATAGTGAAATTATTGGGGTTTTGTGACTGAGTAATAAAACCGAAGGTTTTGTGATTGAAACGTTTCCAGCTATGTCATTCTCATTGAGAATGAGAACTACTAGGTGAATGAAGTTTGGGGGATGGGGAGAGTTACTACTCTTGCATTTCACCTGGTGTCTGAACCATTTTATGGACGTTTATTTGGACAATCGACATTTTCAGCAGTATAACAAAGGTCATTTTGGGGAAAAATGTTATTATTTGGATTGGAGCTCGGCAATCCCAATCCATTTGCCTAAAATGTCATCAGTAACATTATTCAGTATTGCTCTTCATCGCACAGGCCAATAGATGTGCTGGCATTGGACTTAGGAATTATTAGTTTTGTGACGTAAGAGTAAACTAAAGTGGATAAATTAGTTTCTCAACTTGCTCGGGGTGTAAAAGATAGTAAGTTCATGTTTCAGTCATAAGGATGCTCGGCATTGTTGTTTATTCTTATGGTTGTATTGAAATTACCAGCCAAGGTTATCGGTTCTGTATAGATTTTATTAAAAAAGGATTCACAGGTGTCAGCATAATAATCTTTGGACATCTAATTCTTGAATTATCTAAATCTTGTATGTGGCTGGCGTAATCAGGAATTGGATGAGATCCCTTAAGTGAATTGTGTTACTGCATGATGAGTATGTATTCTTTCCCTTTGTTAGAATGCATTGAATATTATCTATTTTTCACGTTTCTCACAATTTTAGCTTATTAACACGAAATTCGTATTTAAAAAATTTAAAGTTTTGGATATCATCTTTAAATTTTCTTATTATGTAAATGATTTTGCCCGCAAGTAAATACAGTGCTGCAAATTTAAATTCTGAAAAAAAAAGGGACCAGTTTAGTCAAGATATACATTTTCAAACATAACAAGTAATAATTATATCGTTGCATTATGTACAAATTTAATCATATCCATATGCATGTTTGAGCATTTATCACGACTCAAGTGTATTAATGTTGCCTCAGTTTGGGTTTCAACTTTTTTTGCTAAACTTCTACTTTTCAAGAAATGAATGGTTGATAAGTGAGTAGTATTTGTGGATCCTACGAAATGTGTGGTTATAATTATTGTTTAACTTTTAAAAGTAGAATTTTAGGAGAGGAAAATGAAACCCAAATGGAGGCGTTATTTGTACAATCAAAAGTTTATGTCAATTGCAAAAAAGTCTTTCGTCTTGTTAAAGCCTAAAAGGTTCTTTTGATATCCTTGACGGATGACTTGTTTAAATGACCTTTTTAGTGATTTTTTCTGTTTAAAAGGCTTTCCATTTTTGGTATTAGTTTGTTGTTTTTCTGCAATCTTGGCCTCATTCAAAAACTAACTTCCCTGTGTCACATAATGAAAATGAGGCAAATTGGTTGTCTGTCTTCATATGGTTGTCATTAGATGGTTAATGCTTTCATCTGCTCTCTAGTTTTGATATAAAAATTTTGCAGGCTTGTCAGCAGAGGCTGCAAGTTAGTTGGATGTGGTTCTGCAGTACCAGGTCTTCAGATTTCTAACGACGATCTTGCAAAAATTGTTGATACTAATGATGAATGGATATCTATTCGGACAGGAATACGAAATAGAAGAGTACTCTCTGGTAAGCTTTTCCTGGCAGGTGATGCTTGTCTGGTCTCTGTGTGTAGTTCTAGGTTACGTAAAGCTTGAACATAAGTCCTACGAGTAGTTTTAGATTACTTAGAACTTGAGAAATGAGAATCAGAGCTGTGTGTAGTTTCTAGTTTACTTATAAAAACATGAGCAGAAGGGCTGCATGCAGGAATTAGTTTATGGAAACTGGTTGTGATTTAGGTCAGAATCAACCGTGTTATGCATACATGTTAGCAGGTTTGTGCATATTTGGGTTCTAACACTTGTAAAATTATCACCTAGTAGCTTATCAATTTGGGACTTTATTAAGGAAATTATCTATAAATTCCAAGAGGCCTAAAGCCACTTTAGTGTAGCTACATTGTACATTGATATGCCAAAGCAAAAGTTGTGTAGGTAATATCCTTCCTCGTCAATTTCCATTTGGCAGTTATTTAAAATTATAGTTAGCGAAAGACCAAGAAGCTTAACCATGAATACTTGGTCGATTTGTTTATAATAGATAACAATTTGGTTAGAAATTCAACTAATGTAACCATATGTTGTCACTGTGATTATTGGATTGATGTAACAGTACGACCAATATATACATTTATGATCCTCTTCCACTTCTAAGTTGAGTGGCCTGAGCTTACTAAAGGTTGAGCCTGCTTATGCTCATACTGAGTTTTTGAATGGGAATCAGGCTTCATAACACCATTCAAGTAAAGCTACTCATACCTATGAGCACCAAAAACATTCTGGCAAATAGTCGGGCTTCCTGAAACTTATTCTTCCTTCTTTACGGGTAGTTATCATATGTAGGAGTGCTGTTTGATGTCATGATTCTTAATGTTGTGGGTGGTTTTGGATTTTGGAGAGCATATAATGTAATGCCTCGAAATCTATTTCATTTTTTATTTATTTTTAATTAAAAAAATAGACTTGAAATGTTATAAAAAAATCTTATTTATCTAATTTAAGAGGAAATTCACTTTTATTCGAATTTTGAAATTTGATTGATAAATCGATAATGATAAACTAACACTTTTAAGTGAAAATTTTGTCATAAAATAAATTCATGAAATACTACGATTTCAAACTATCAATCTAAATTTAACATAGAATGTCAAATGCTCGAACACTAAAAAAACTACTAAATAACGTGCACAAAATTTAACATAAAGACGTTCAAATAAAAACTTGCAATTATCATTTCTAGAAATTTTACTTGACGACCCCGTAAGTATCACTCGGTCAATCTTTCACGCGTCCACACGATTCGTTCTAATCTAAAAGATTATTGTAAGAGTGAGCATTTTGAAAACACTCAGTAAAAATACTTGCACTTTTATTTAACATGATATAAATATAAAATGACATAACATACCAACATTCTTAATTTAGAGTAAACTTGTCGCGATATTCAATAGCTCAAAGAATTTCTTAAGAGTTCCTATATCCCGTAGGATTTACATATTTGACCCAACGGTCTATCACTAAGGGTTTAACATAGAACCAACTTGAAGGTCTTATAGTATTTCATGCCAAAATTATATAAACATTACGAAATAAGAATTTACCACTTTGCACTATGTATTCTTACCTCAATTGATATCAAAAATTCTGAAAATATTCCCTGAGACAATAATTAAAAATGGACAGAATGTTTGTAAGAGAATGAAAACCCAACTTGTGAAATTCTAAATGTGGCCAGTGAAATAAAATAATACTACTTTTCAACGTGTGTGTGTGTGTGTGTGTGTGTGTTAACATGTGAAAATCACTTTCTGCACGGGTAAAGGAAAGGCTTCACACACACACACACAAAATATCCACTTGTATGCTTACCAATCAACTAAAATGTCTATCAACCCAAAGCATTCTAAAGTTAAGTTTGATAATTCAATAGATCAATTAATTTATTTTTTATTTCAATCAATCATGTCCGATAGTTGAGTGTGGAAATTCAAAAAGCTAATTAATTAATTTATTATCTAAATTAATGAATTATTTATGTTTAAGATATTAAATTATAACACCATTTCAAATTTCAAGAGAAAACCATACCTGAACTAAGGTTACTTTTATTATTTTATATATATATAATTTTCTTTTATTAATAAAATATAGAATTTAGAATACTTTTCTTTCTATCAAAATAACTCAAATATAACGAGTCTAAAATTATTTCTTCTTGAGCCTAATTTATGTTATTTAGGCCCTGTTTGATACCAATTTTCATTCTCATTTTTTTCTCTTTCTTCGTTTCAACAACATATTCTCCAAATAAAATAATATCACACACAAATCTAAAACTTGTCATTACTTTTCAATCACACATTCTTCCATCAATCACTATTTCATAATTCATTTTTTTTTTCAAAATGGATGTCACACACAAGCTTAATATGAGCAATGACTATAATATTGATATATCTTATCAACTTTTATGATACTTAAATATTCGACCCAAATAAAATATATGATAAATTTTATGAAATACACAGAGAAAATAAATCATTTTTGCAAATAAGTGGGTTAAGCTTATCGCTTTAACTTTTGGACTATAGTGTGACGACAAGGCTGGACATGGACTATTTTATTTGCTAAATGACCAACATTAAATTTAGGCACATGTGAAAATAGTAAATAAAAATTCGGGGTGTTACATATAGTAGTGATATTCTAAGTATTCGAACACCACTTTGCTTTCATCTAACTCACTCAGTTACAGGGAAAGATAGTTTGACTGCTCTGGCTGCAAAGGCGGCAAAGAAAGCTCTCGAGATGGCAGAAGTTGATCCTGATGATGTGGACCTCGTGTTGATGTGTACTTCAACTCCAGAGGATTTATTTGGCAGTGCTCCTCAGGTGTGCATTTGTAATTATATTCTGAAATAATTTGATTTGAAATTTTAAGTATTCAGAAATGAACTTCTAAAACGAAGTATTTATGTTGAAGGTAAAATATCAATAAATAATTTGCTTCTCCTGCTTAAGCTTTTAGATGAGGCAATTTAGCACAATAGTGGAGCAAGCAAAATTTGTCAAGTTTTACAGCCACCCATTTATGAAAATTATATTGCTCGGCATTCGTTAAATGAATCTGGCAACATGCACATAAGGAAGCGTCTTGACGATAAAATATAAATAAATAAATTCCTTTGCCCCTTAATGACCTAAATGTATAGATAAGGCGGTTTCAGGGTCTTATAGACTGAAAGACAGGAATCATTTCAGCTTTATTAGTATGGATTATACTGGGAAACGTTGGCTGCATAGAATGGAGAGTTCATAGCATTGAAATCTAACGTACGCTTTTGTCAAAATTATATTGTGGCTCCGTCTCCATGTTA
This sequence comes from Fraxinus ornus, assembly GCA_903798235.1. Lineage (NCBI taxonomy): Eukaryota > Viridiplantae > Streptophyta > Magnoliopsida > Lamiales > Oleaceae > Fraxinus > Fraxinus ornus. The sequence continues at coordinate 17,203 of CAIGRF010113035.1, read as the reverse complement.
AAAATCTAGTGACACATTTTTCATCATATCAAGAGACTTGCATCTTCGAACTATGGCCCTCATAGCTGAGTTTTTACCTATATTCTGCATTTTCTGTCGAGTTGTCAAGTATTTATATGCTTCTTAGTGCTTAATTTGCTTCTCATTTTGTGCAATGAGCTCATACAATGTATATGATATTTTACTCATTTGCTTCTGGATTTTTCCCTGGAGTCTTAAGCCCTGTGTGTTGTAGATTAAAATCAGTTTTTTAGTAGATTTTGATAAAAGTTGATGGAATGTGTGGTTGAAAAGTTGTGGGTCCCATGAAATGTGTGGTTAAAATTAATTGTTGACTTTGACTTGAGATTAAGATCGGATTTTAATTTGTACCAAACAGGGGCTTAATATCTTCCTGATAATTGCTTAATGTGCCAGATTCAAAAGGTACTTGGCTGCAAAAATAATCCATTGGCTTACGATATCACAGCTGCTTGCAGTGGGTTTGTGTTGGGATTAGTCTCAGCTGCTTGCCACATTAGAGGTAAAATTTCAGTACTACATGGTAATGAGGTTCTAATAGCTTTTTAAAAATGTTCTTGTAATAGGGGCGGATGCTCTTTCTCGCTATGTTGATTGGACAGATAGAGGATCCTGCATTCTCTTTGGTGATGCTGCTGGCGCAGTGTTGGTGCAGGTACTGGGTGCTATCTTTTTAGTTCCGTTTGTTCTGCTTGGTTTCCCAATAAGGAAGGGATATTATGAAGGAAACAAAATGAAGGGATATACTACCGTACTCATTGATTTGAAGTCAGTTCATTTTTATGCATTTTGGGAATTGATTCTCTCTCACTTTCTGCAAAGTGTTATTATTTCCATATTTTTTTCAAGTTGTATATATAATGAGCATGTTTGAAATCCAATTTGCATTTGTGTTTTCTGCAAGCACGCTTGTGAATATGTGCCTGCATAAACAAGCACAAGTCATCCTTCATAGTGTTCAGCTGTGATGCACAACTGCTCTGTGGATTGTGATGGGTCCAAATTTATGATTCTTGGAATTATCAATGGGTGAATTTCAGTAAAATACGAAATGTATGAATATTTAAAAGAAATTTTTAAATAGTTCAATGTCATATGCAGGCAATAGCACTGATTTTTACTCGTACATGAAATCTCAAATAGACTATGAACTGAACCTTAAATAAGCTGTCTGTTCCCACCGCTCAACAAATTTTAGCAAATAAACTGCTTTCTTTGCTTTGATATGTCCCCAGTTTGTAATCTACAATCAAGTTGTTGAGTGGGATTTGGCAAATAGTAAACATAGCTCTGGTATGTCATGGGCATGGGGTTCTTGGTATTCTTTACGTACAGCTTTGTTCTAAGTGATTACATATAGTGCAAGCCATGTGTTGCACGCTGTATATGTTGTGAACTATCACTATTCACTAGGGAGCACCCATAAACAATGGATTTGTAATCAGTCCCCATCTTCCATTTCTACACTGCAGAAGTTATTTGGCTTGTGGATTCTGGAAGCTTTTTTGCAATGTTTTCATCTGTTTTATATGTCATCATGTACCATATGCTTTCATCCCTTGTGATAACCAACACCTCACATAAAATGTGCATCTTTAAATGTTGTTTTATACTCGTTGCTTTCATTTTCTGTCTTTCTACATACGAGCTGTGATGCACGGACTCTCCATTCCGGCTGGAGTAGCCGTGTCGACACGACACTAGTAGGGGTACGGGTACGGGTACGGAATACGGGTCAGATTTTTCAAGCTTTTTAACTGGACACGGCAAGAAATCTTTAGAAAATTTGTAGATTTACCTCAGAGGCAGTGTAGCTGGAGACGGAAGATGTCTAGAAAGAAATAGCAGCAGGAGGAAGAAGAAGAAGAAGAAGGGTTTAATTGGAGCGTGGGTCATTTTTATTGGGCTAATAATATGAATATGGGTGGGCTTAATTGGAGCTTTGGCCATTTTTAATATGGATATGAGTGGGCTAATAATATAATTGTTTTTACAAAACATATTTTAGTTTAATGAAATATTCAAATAATACAATTAATCAATTTTATTTTTATTTTTTCAATTCATCATTTTTAATTCAAAAAAATACTCCATTATCAAAGTAAAAATAAAATAAAATTGAATTTAAAAGATGTATTCACGTACCCGTGTCCGAAATTTGGAGTCTTTTTAGTCATGTTGCTTATCCCCTATTTTAGAAAATAAAAGATTGACACTTAGATACGTAACCGTACCCGAGTCCGATCATCATAGCATACGAGTGAACAAAAGTGCGACTGCGTAAATAACCTTGAACTATGTATCTGTTTGCTTTGCGAGTGTGGAATGCCAGTTTATATACTTGAATAACACTGAACATCCATTGGCTGAAAAAAATATAACTTCTAATATACCCATGTTAGGGACATACTACCTTAATTTTCATAAGGTCTCCTTGTTTCTAAGAAGTGATGTTATGGAGATAATGTTGGTTTACCATGAAGTTATTTTATTTCTTCCATTGATCTGCAGGCCTGTGATAGTGAGGAGGACGGTTTATTTGCATTTGACTTGCATAGTGATGGTGAAGGGCAGAGGTATGTATCGGCTATCATTCACCAGTCATGTATTGTTGTCTATATTGAGCAACAAGCTGTATCTGCCTTTTGCAGGCACTTAAAAGCCACCATCAAGGAAAATGAAACGGATTGTGTGCTGGGTACAAATGGTTCAGCTGTAGGATTTCCCCCAAAAATTTCATCCTACTCCTGCATCCAGATGAATGGTAAAGAGGTCTTCCGCTTTGCTGTTCGTGTTGTTCCACAGTCTATTGAATATGCTCTAGAGAAGGCAGGTCTCACTGGGTCCAACATAGATTGGTTGCTTCTTCATCAGGTATGCAACAGAACATATACGATTTAGTGCGCGAGACATTATGGTGTGTAGAGGTAGAATGCAATCTTTTTGAAAAAAATTTCGACAGTGATTATGGCTAAGAGTATGTCTGGCTTTAAAATGTACTCGTAAGCAAATAATTAAGCTCTAGAATAAATAATTTCTGGGAGCCTGTTTGGATAGCTTCTACTTCTGTTTATGTTTTTTGTAGAAGAGCCTACAGAGGAAGCCATCTTGAGCCAGTTTCCTCTGAAGCTCTTTGAGGCAACATATAGTATTTATATGCATGTATCAATCATGATTAAGAAAAAAAGTCGGGATTGGTTACATGTAGGCAAACCAGAGGATTATTGATGCTGTAGCGACACGCTTAGAGGTCCCATCAGAACGCATCTTGTCAAATTTGGCGAACTATGGTAACACAAGTGCAGCATCTATTCCATTGGCATTGGACGAAGCTGTACGGAGTGGGAAGGTTCAGGCAGGCCATACAATTGCAACTGCGGGATTTGGAGCTGGGCTTACGTGGGGTTCTGCAATCATTAGATGGGGATGAGGCCGCTCGATTAACCATCACAATCCTATTCTGGAGGGGTTTTAATTCGGATTACATTTCGATGACCAGTTAGTAGGGAAATGCCATGGCATAATCTCTTCCAGCTCCCTTTTCTGTATTCTAGGCTCGTTACTAGTGAAATTCAGCAACATGGATAAATTATATTTTTTCCTGTACGTCCAATTTTGTCAGCTTCAATTTTCTGTAATCTTTTTTCTTGAATCATCACTGGGTTGTCTTTACATCCTCAATCTTTTATTTTGGTAGCACTTAGGTCCCTAATGGACGATTTTACCATTGCTTTAATCAAGTCAACATTTCATTGAAAAATCAATTTTATCCTGGCCTCTACAAAAATATAAGAAAACTTTTTGTGCAATAAAGGTAGAAAGAGGCACCATATTCACTCAAAGTCGACATTTTGCACTTTGGTCCTTAACAATTAAGAAGTAATATTTACATCCTCAATCTTTTATTTTGGTAGCACTTGAGTTCTTATTGACAATCTTACCATCGATTTAATTAAAAATTCAACATTTTATTAAAACCTGAATTTTATTCTTAACTAATACAATCGCTATCTATGAATAACATTATTCATTGAATACTTCAAAATTCACAAGTTGACTGAACATCTTTCTGGCTCATTAGGAAATTACAGTGTCCAGTAATTATACCTGGTATTATTCATACTAATAATTTGTCTGTACCATATATAGAATAGAAGGGTAACATGAACCCAAAAATCTTTAACAAAGTAGACGAAGGAACCAAATCATATTATAACAACGCTCACATTTCAACCTCCTCCTTTAGGCTGCAGAAACCCGGTAGCAAGCCTCCCTATGTACTGCAATGAGTTCGCCTCAGCGAATAGAAAAGCTGAGTCAATTCATCTCCACACATCCCTAATTCTTCTTTCTACCCGGGGAGCAAATCGTCACCATACATCACGTAGATACCTTCCACTCATTTGCAGATTCTTCACCATGGCCTCAGCCTTGGTGCTGTCTAGAGATCCCTGCAAAAAGAATCAGCAACACATGTTACTTAAAGCCTCGTGAATTTGTACACAACACCAACCTCCTCGTGCTCAAAAAGCAAATAAAATCTTTAAAAAACTGGGGGGGGGG
>CAIGRF010113035.1:2512-12524 GCA_903798235.1 Fraxinus ornus | reverse complement strand
AAAATGGTCTGTCAAATAATGCAACAAAGGTGTGGACACGGAAAGAACAAACAAAAATTGCTGGGCCCTGCTTTCTTACCCTCAACCACAGAAAAATGAGTGAAGGTATTTCAACATACGCAACAACAATCCCAATTCCCAAGCAAAGCTACCTACAAGATGATGGGAAAATAGCCACAGATTTAGTTGAGACGTACCTGCTCTTGCACAATGGTGTGGAGAGTTCGGTGGACGTCCCTGGCCATGCCTTTTGCATCACCACATACGTATAAATATCCTCCCTCAGAAATCATTTTCCAGATATCTAGAGCCTGTTATATACCAGAAGCATGTTCTTAAAAATCCGAAGATATTATGGAATGTTAAAGATCCATGAAGACATTAAAATTCAAATGGATGGTAAATTGGTAATTCGAGAAATTTGCAAGAAAAAACTGGAAATGGATGCGTACCTTCTCAAGCATCTTGTGTTGGACATATTGTTTAGTGGGTCCCTCACGCGAGAAAGCAACAACTAGTTCAGAGACTATACCAGCTTTCACAAAGTCGTTCAACTCATCCTCATATATGAAGTCCTGCAAATAGCAGTAAAATTAACTTATTTTATCTTTCATCTAACAAGCAGGTTAAAAACGTCAAAAACATTTTACAAATGCTCTAACCATTTTACGATTCCTGCATCCAAAAAATAATATGGCAGGACCAAGTTCCGAACCTGATTCCTTCAGAGCTAGTCGTTCCTAAAATAAATAAAGGCTTATTTATCATTCTAGATTCAGTATGAAAAATTTGAAGGAGCAAGTGAGGTGTGACGTGAAATGCTTTCAAACCTGCAGGAAACCCCTAAATGGAGCCAAGCCGGTTCCAGGCCCAATCATTATTACTGGTACTCTAGGATCAGCAGGAAGTTTGAAGTTAGAGTTCCTAACGAAAATTGGTGCCCAACTGCAGTCGAGGCTTTCCTCTGAAGGCACAGCATTCTGAAAAAAGGCAAAAGGCAGGTCCCATTACATAAGAGAGAATGTTCAAGTTCATATATAGGATGAAAGATCAAAAGATGTGGGAAATGATTATTGACAGATTAATGCAGCAAAACCCCTATAAATTTAGAAAATAAAAATGGCATGGGAAAACATAAGCATTAATTCTTTTTACCATCTTAACCAACAAGACACGAATTTAAATTAAAGAATAAATCAAGACCTTCATCCATGTTGAGCAGACACCCTTGTGAATTCGTCCTGCAGGTGTTTTCTCGTAAACCAATGCACAAGTTACATGAATTCTGGATGGTGCAACCCTACAGAAGAAAAAACAAGGAAAATGTTTTTTGGAGAAACAAGAATGAATATATTACGAAATTAGAAAACTGCAAAGAAGAACTCCTCTAGCACGTGTAGTTAGAATGATAAAGAATACAGCAACAACCTGCAGCTCAATTTCAAAATTTACATCTCTATAAAACATCAGAGGAAGAGGAACTCACTTGGGGGAAGACGAGATAGAATAAAATCTGGGCTGCAGGCGCGGAGCAACTGCTGCAAAGAAAACACCAAGTGGAGGCTTGGCTGATTGAAATTCCGCCATGATTTCTAGGAGGCTTCTCTGACTTGCAACTACCCACTGTGCATATTCCTCCTGAAGAAATCAGTACTAAAGCTTCATAAGAAAAATTATTTACGATCAAATTCTACATCAATATAAGGACTCGAAACATATCCAAACCTTTCCAGCAGGGGATGCAAGATGCCGCAATCGATCCGCTTCACTTGGATCAGAAGCATAAGCTGCCAATGCAGTTAAAGCAGACTGGAAAAAAACATGCATTTGATCATCAATGACTTGGTGCTCACAAGGTAAAAAATAAACAATAGACAAACGTGACTGCATTTAACATGCCTTTTTGGGAGCACTCAAGAGATCTGTGTATTGAGTCAATGCTGCTCTTAAAGTACAAGGAGGGAAGGGAGGGGGCAAAGCGCTTCCACCAAGTGGTGTGCCGTCCTCCTTATCAGTGTGAATGGAAAAGTGAGTATCTGGAGGCAGATTTAGCAACCTTTCGGCCTCCTCCACAGTTTCAATCAAATTCTCCGAGTATACACCAACATGATCACCAGTTTCATAGCTGAGAATTAAAAGAAGATTTAGTGAACAAGATTTCAACAAAAGAAGCATCGATTCTTATTTTTCCCAAAGTAGTCAACAGGATGTTGACTTCAACTGCAAAAGCAGCATTTAGAGGAGATACACAAGCAACAATAGGACTGATACTACGCTACATAATGAGACCATAAACTTACACAAGTCCGGTGCCAGATATGTCAAATTCCAAATGAGTGCAAGAGCGGTCAGATGCAGGAGTGTGAAGCTCCTTCTTCAATGCCACATTAGCTCTTCGATCCAAAAACATAAAAATTAGATAACAATCACAAGAAAAGAAAACAAGCATTCAGATTAAAAGAGACTAAAAAAACCCAAGCACACCCCTCCACCGCACCCCAACCACCACCACCGAACAAAAAAAGAAAGGCAGAAGAACATTAATTACCTGCAAGGATGTTGAGCATCGTAAACAGTATGACCATTGGCCTGAACTGATTCGTCCTTCAATGCATCTGTTTGGTCATGAAACACAACTCGATATTCCAAGACAGCTGCAGTGTATGGAGTGGAAACAGTTGCGTCGTCCTCATCGCGAAGCAGCTTATCCAACTCAGGCCACAATAAATCACGCCTACATCGCCAAAAGTAAATGTAAATAATTTATTATTATCTCCAAATGACAAAATGTGACAGCATTGGATCAATTTCGATATTGAGTCACGATTCTTGTACCATGCAGCAAAGTCGTCTTCCATACATTGATCATCATCTCCAAGACCCACAGGGACAAGCCGCTTCCCACCTGAATCAAACATAAAGCACGTAAGAAGCCGAAACAAAAGGAGGGCAAGAGTACAAGCCTATCATGGAAAAAATAATAAACCAATGCATCCAATAAGCAGTGTGCTTATTCTTCCTAATACCATATACTTTAGTGAGATGGACAATCCCGATTAGTCTAAGAGAAGTCAAATCATACATGACGTTTATCTTTAATTCATACATTAATTAGACAACCAACGCGTAGGGGTAGTACAAAGGATTAAGTTCTCAAGAAGTATCTTTTTGGACGGGAAGCATACTTGTTAGCACATGAGATTTTCAGGGCTTGAGGCGAACTTTAAAAGCTGGGTCCTAAATCATAGTATGCAGTCAAATTTCTTTCAATCATAAGAGTTTTAGGAACTAAATCTATTGACTTAAAACTCAACATTAAAACAACAAACAAAACATAATATCCAAAATATTTATATTATAATAAAATAATAAGGCTGAATATGTTCCAAATAATCACTTAGATACTACTAGCCTTGCAATTTATATTATAACCAAACAGCAGGTTTTTTTTTTTTTTAATCATTTGGACAACATTTGATCATTGCCACAAAGTTGCATTTAGGAATTTAGTAGCTCTCATGCCCAGAAGCGGAGACAGGTGTTTTTAACTTTTGCCTCGCAGGCAGCACCTAAGCAGTTGATAGAGAGAGAACGCTATTCAAAAACTTTGTTAAATAAAATATAGAAGTAATCAATTTTGAGCTAACAGTACGTAATATAGAACACAATATGACACAAAATAATTGGCAACATTGTATTTTAAAAAATCAATTTTTGATTAAACAAACCGAGAAAATAAATGGAAATCAAAGTTATCTATGCATATAAAAACAAAATAAAGTACTTAAAATGTAAAAATTTCATTCCCGATACATAAATAAAGAAAAAATACAATTATAATAGAATTAATAAACTCGCCGTCCTCCTTCGAAAATTTTCCAATTTTCTTCACAAACAACTGTACACTCAACTATATTTTGATGAGTTTTGTGCGTCAAAAGGGGATGAGTAATTCTTTTTCTAGATATTGGAATTAAAATTAAAGGAACATTTAGGTGTAAAATGATTAAGTTAAATGTGAACATGTGTTTTTCAACTTTATCTTTCTAAAAAATACGAAGTATGCAAATGGAAGTAAAAATTACATAATTAAAGTCATTTAAAGAATTAAATGAGCACATAAGAAGTACGAGCATAACTGAAAGAGAGTGGAAATAAACATCTCATGTGCCTAAAGTAACACCAAAAAATTCATAAAAGGGCGATTATTTAAAAAAAAAAAAAAAAAACTTACCTTGCTCAGCAACAAGGCCATCCACCACTTTAGCAATCTGTTTCCCAATAGAGTGAATAAACAAGAACCCTTTAGCAAACAATCATGGCAATATTTAAAGATCATGAGCCAGTGTACCAAAGGATATAAAAGATAGCATTTATATCAATGTTAACCTTGTTGAAATGCTCATATTGCCGGTTTCCGAGGCCAAATACTCCATACTGAAGATTCTTAAGCCAATCCCTTCTATCTTTTCCCTCTGTAAACCATTTGTAGAACCTTGCTGCATTGTCAGTAGGCTCACCATCACCATACCTGCAACCAGCAAACAACCACCAAAACTTAAATTGCATACTAACTCGTTTACTCTCTGATTTGGCAGATGCAGATATGCATCCATTGATGAAACTTAAAATTATATGCACACAAATAACTAATTACCATACAATTGGCATGTGCATACACACAAATTTGTGTTTTTATTCAGAGACAGCTAGAAGTTAGAGTTGATGAATTTACGTGGCGAGAAAGAAGAGTGCCAAAGTTTCCTTCCCTAACTTCGCCTCGTACTCTTCATCATCGGCAGCATAATCATCCTATGACGAAAAAAAACTATCAATGGAAAATCAAGATAACAGTTTTACTCAATAAACAAGCAAAGTATAAGCAGAACATCTCCTCTAAAATGGAAAATGAACATGAAAACTCACGATATCGATCACTTTAAACTTGGCCTTTTCATATCTAGCTTTAGCTTCCTCAGCAAGTGACTGATACAACAGCAAAAAAACAACAATTAGTTCACTGAAAATAGAATCCTAAAAAGGTGCCTGCAGCCATTACATTATGCAAGTGGAAATTAAGTAATTTCCCTGAAAACCTAATAACATTGGACTTATTTTCAATTATTAATTAACTTGGCCGTTCTTGTCAACTTCTATACGTTGCCTTCAAGTAAATATACTTAAAAGCTAGATAGTAAACTACTGTGAAAATAAGAAAGTTACACCAAGTGCGGCGACAAAGAGTTTTACTTCTGTTTTAGGCACTAATTTCATAACTCCGATGATTCACTTTTCTTGGGAAAATTCTAAAGGCATTTTTCTTTCTTCGCTTTTGTTAGAAGATTCATCATAGAGATAAAATTAACCTTTTACCTTAGCAAAGCCTTCAGCGGTACCAGTTTGGGTCCCATAAAAGATGGTGACTTTCTTCTTTCCGTCGTCCACTTCCTCCGTATCCACCACGACCTTGCGCATCACCGGTTTCGGTGGCGGCACCACCTCCTTCTTGGCCGATACCGCCGCACGGCGCCACATGATAATCACAATGCACCCAATCAGCACAGCCACGGAGGTCGTCAGCACCATCATCAAGTCCCTGTTCTCCATCAATATCGCCACCACCGAAGCCGGCACCGCCTCCGAGGACCCATTAGAATTATCCAATTTCACACTCTTTAGAATAGACGCCATCAAATCGAACGGCGAGAGCTTCTCTGAGGTGGAATCCATGAGCTCTCAACTGGGTCAGAGCTAGAATTTTGAATGAGTGAAGAATTATACAGGCTTTTTATACGTGAGAAAATCCAGAGACAGTAATGAAAATGAAGAAACTTCGAGAATTGAACTTATATTAGTCTCTCTCCTCCTTTATCGATTGTGTGCTTGAGGTTTAGAGAGAGAGAGAGAGAGAGAGAGAGAGACTCTAACGAGTGGCTTGTAGGAAAGAAACGAAAGAGAAACATGTGTGCAGTTTATATTCAGAAGCCGGAGAAGAGGGGGTGGAGTGGAGTGGGGGTGGTTAAAACCCACCCAACACCCTGGTTAACCGTGGTTAGTTGGAGTCTTGGAGAATCTCGCATCTTCAGGGAAGTTTTGAGTGTGTCAACATTCTGAAATTATTTTACTATACAAAGGCAAGCCGATCTTGAGATTTTGAATGTCCTGTGCGACAGTTAAAATTAAGAATAAAGCCTCACAGGAGGCATTTCACAGGGATCTATCTACCAAGTGAGAGACACTAGCAGCCCCACGTGTTTGAAAAATAAAAAATCCACCCCACCCCAATGCTGTGTCTTCCCTGTAAACAGACCACCCATCCCCCTGTAAAAAATCCCCTGTACTTGTAGCACAATTCATCTTTTATAGATTGACAGTGTAAAAAAGAAAGTGATTTTTTTTTTTATTTAGTTGATGAATTTCTGACTCAATTAAATCTAATCACATCATTAATTGATAAACAAATTTGTAAGTTGTGAGGTACATTTAACACATACGCAAAAATACAAGGGTAAATAAGTAATATATCTATAAATAGAATAAGACGAATTTCCAATAATTGACGCTTTTGACAAGGGTCCCACGACTTTACATTTCATGATTTGCTTCAACAAAAGATTAAGAGGGCACTTATTTAATCCTAGATAAACTATGCTAATCAACCATAAATTATTGGAAGGTCACTACAACAAAAGTGTTCGTGTAAATTTCAATTCATTCTATTTCAANTATATATTAATTTTTTTGATCAATTAATCGTTGTTGTCACAATTAAAAAGTTAAGAGTGTGTTTGATTGCGAGTATGAAATTTGCATGGAAAGAAAATAATTTTTAATTAATTCAATTGCATATAACTTAAAATATGTTTGATTGATTTAATTTTCAACCTAGAAAATATTATACTTGTTCATTTTTTATTGATGGGTAGATGAAAAGATGAGATAGATAAGAGAGAGAATGAATTACAATGGACATTTGTTGAAAAAACACTATGGATGACCCTTGAAATACAACATGTGGTCGACTAGAATATACATGACAATGCAAAAACAACTTTAAAAAAAAAAACATTGAGCTAGTTAATTCCACGATCGTGCCAGATGAGCATACAATGAGCCAAATCAATCACCCTTTTTCTAATTGGTAAACGTTAATTATAATCGAAATATCATGTACAAGGTACTCCAAGCATATATGGGCTTATAGAAGAATGTACAAATGATAACAATCTAAGGACTCATGGCTAATAATTCAAACTGAATCAAAACAAAAGGATAAAACGAAAACATAGCTTCCTGATATTGAACATGGACTGAGACGGTAAATATTATACAATCATGTTTAGGGCTGTCCGTGGATCGATTTGGTTCTGCTCGGTTACAAGATTTTCGGGTATTTAATAAATGGACCCGTCGGGTCCAAATATAATTATGGAATCGTTCGATTTGGTTCAGTTCGGTTCTGTACCATAATTAAAATTTTGTAACTTTTACAGCAACACTACATAAATATAACTAATGACATTTCATTCGTAACTTTTACAAATTAACGTAGTCCAATTCAGAAATATATAAATAACTAGTTGTCGAATAACATTAATTCAATGCATACAAATACCAAAAATAAAATAATTTAATTAATTCAATAAAAAAATTTATTTAGTTTCGGTTCTTCGGTTCTTGGTCTAGACCCGAGACCCGACCCAAACTCATTGGTTCTCGATTCGGGTACCCGTTCGGATATTTAACTTATGAAGAACAGCTCGATTCGGTNAACTCGTTCGGGTATTTAACTTATGAAGAATCGCTCGGTTCAATTCGTTTCGGAACTTTTGGACTCCCCTAATCATGCTACATAAATAGACTCAAAAATATAAGAGACGCGTGTCCATATATAATTGGATGGTTTGGAAAAAAATTCACACATACACTGTCAAATCAATCTACTTGTTCTATATCTATTTTTTAATATGGACAAGTGCCTTTATTCAACATTATATATTCAATGACTAAACATTTACCATTTAAAGTTGACAAAAAATTACATGGGGTTGTTCACTTTTAAAGAGAGGGTGAAACGTGTCCACCACTTCGTTTTCTGAATAATATCCACCGCTTCGTTTGTCAATGATGATAATAAATTTTTTATTATCTAGAATGTCATCAACTTTGTGTAGATTTGTTAAGTGTAGCCTGGTTGGAGAAGAATTTATAAACAAAATAATTAAGTGATAAATAAGTGAGTCCCTATTCGACAATTATTATTTGAGTAAAAATGAGTTTTAAATAGTAATTTTTTAAAGAATGTGTGATTAAAAAGTAAAGTAAAATTCTAAATTTACGTTTAAAATATCTTATTGCGTGAATATTGTTGAAAATGAGTATGTAGAATTTTTTTCCCTTTTGAAATAATAGTTGCCAAACAGAGGTTGAATAATATTTGCTTATTAAAGTTGGATAATTTATAAATGATTTATATTTTTTTCTAAATGAATGTTAGAGCGTGTTTGGTAGAGATTGAAATCGGATTAAAATTGAAAAACTAGTCGTTATCGTTGACTTTTATTAGACGTGTGTGACCCAATAACGTTCATATTTTCAATTTTAATTGTTATCAAACATGCTCTTAATAAAAGGATAAAAATATAATTGACATGACTGAATAATCATATTTAGTCCCTGTTTGATCCACATTATTTTTTTCATTCTCATTCTTCTACTCATTTTCAACCACACATTCTTCAATAAAATAATATTTTTCATCACATCAATAAATTTTCATTCTTTTCAACCACATATTCATCATCACACCACTTCAAAAAAGTACATTCTCATTTTAATATGCATCAAACACGTTCTAATAATTAAAAAAAAAAAGATTATTGTTTGACAAATTTCATTTTCACCAAAAAAAAAAAAAAAAGAGGGTGTTTGATAAGGATTAAAATTAGATTTTTAGTAGATTATGATAAAAAAAAATTTGAAATATGTGGTTGAAAAGTTATAGAACTCATAAAAAATATAATTAAAATGAAATTTTAATTTGAACCAAACAGGGACATTACACTGCTACAAAAAAAAATTAAAAAAAATTAGAGTTTACTCTCTTAAGTTGAGGGACCAACCAAGTTTTAACTCAAATACATGTCATAAGTTATAAAGTCTTAACCGTGGTAAAAAAATGGTGGTAATCTCTAAAATAGTGTCTTCCATTCGGAAGAATACTTCTGGACAAGGAAAATCCGCTCGAGGGTCTCGTGCGATTATTTTTATGCTGTTAATAATGTGACACCAATGGATTTTTTACACGTGTGCTCTTGCTTTTTAGGCCAATTTGTGGACGATCGAGGTTTTTCCTTTCTTGGAGTATATCTCTTTCGGATTTCGACTTCGGGAATTAATGTGTGGCGCGGGGCTGCTGAATGCATTCTGTTTTTTAAATGCATTTTAGTATAGTGATTTAATAGAGAATGTGTAGTTAAAAAATAAGGAAAGATTTTGAATTTATGTATAATATTATTTTACTGAAAAATGTATTATCCTATCCTACATAAAGAAAAGAGTGAGTTTTAAGTTACTATTCATAAGTCAAGTCGAGTTGAATGGCTTTATGGTTCGGCTAGACTCGACTAAGCCGTCTAAGCCCTTTTTTCAGTATTTTAAGTTATAAACGCAAAGTTTAGACAATAAGTTTTGAATCAAATCTCTTAATATTATTTTTGTCACATATCATCATTTCAAGTATTTAAGTTTAATGTTACTGATGTTTAAGACAAATAATTTTATTTTTTTATATTTACGCTATTATATAGCCAACTATACTATGATACGTATATCTTACTAGTTAAAAATAAAAGAGGAAAACATATATTTTGAAAATAAAGAGACTAAACAAAGGCTGAATAAAAAAATCATTTCCCTTTGAACAAATAGTTTAATTTGACCTAAGCTCATAACAAAAGTTGGATTTCAAGATCAATGTTTTCATGAGCCAGTATTTTGCAAATAATGGGTT
>CAIGRF010112957.1:9611-20627 GCA_903798235.1 Fraxinus ornus | reverse complement strand
TTTTTATATATATAAATATTGTATTATTTTTTAGGTTGATTTAGTTCATATAACAAGGGAGATAATATCTATTTTTATTTTGAAAATATCAATTGTTGACTTAATTATTTTAGAAAGACCACCATCTTTCAAAACGACTTTAGTTATTTTAGGAAAGCAACTCTAGTCATTTAAAAGACTGCAATCGTTTTTTTTCCTACAATGAAGTGTGGTCTTTCTAAAATAATTGAAGTCAATATTTTTGAAAGAATTCGACAACTTGTTATATAAACTAAATCAACTTGAAAAAAATAAACAAACATTCACAAAACACAAATTTTAAAGTAAATTGGGTATCAACTCCGACAAAAAAACTCAACATTCAACATACGTTATAATAAGTTGAAATCAAATTATAGTATACACACAAAATAAATACAAATAAAAAAGTCCTAGAGTTAATAAGTTGACAATTTGGTCATAGGTGGAGCCTTTGGGACGGGGTTTTTCCACTTTTCTATACACTAATTCATCTGAAAATTTATCTGTATACAGTTCGAGTTTGTTTGCATACTTTTTCATTTTCTGCTTCAGTCTTGGTGGTGATATTGTTCAGGCACTAACTTAGTTTGCCAAAGTAAAATCTGTGGTGCTCAAATTCTACTGTTTTACCATTGTATCCTGGGAAGCAGACGCTCAAATTATATCTCAAGCACGTACGGTGAGGAAACGAATCTGTTTTAAGGAACATGTGTGTAACACATGCCTTGATTTTAAAGTTAAATAGAATTATTTATTTTTTACTGTGTAGATTATTTTTTCTATGTTATTTTGATTTATTTAACTAATTTAATTTGTTGTGATTAGCAAAATTTGTTATATATTAGCTATTATTGTGTAAAAATATTGTTAGACGGTAAACTGCATATTCGGTATATTAGTTACATATACGGTATGTTAGTTGTATATACGGTATGTTGGTTGCATATTCGGTAAATTGCATATACGGTAAGTTGCAAATACGATGTGTTGTAAATATAGTATTTAAGTGAAAAAATCGGTATTTGTTCACGTTTATTTTTCCTAACACATAATGTGGTGTCCACCCACTCAGATGGAGGGGGATCCACTTCGAATAAAATAAAATATATTCAAAAGTGAATGCCTCTTCATGTGAGGGGTGAATACCGTTATGAACACCGCATTATATACAAATATCATATTCATTCCTACTAGTATTTTTAGACACTTGTCGTTGGATATGTCATGTGAAACTCTTTGTAACTTGTTTTATTTATGATGAAACACTAAACGGGCTATAAAGGGACTTCTATCTAGGCCATCATCTACTAATTCTTTAAGTTGGCACATCCCATTTAGGAAATGTGAGGACGTCTATTTTCGTCGAAGTTGAATTACGCATGTAATTTATCTTTAAAAGAAAGTGAATTATGTGCTCAAAATTCACGACATTTTTTAATGGATTATGTTCTAAATGATTAATTGTGTTAAGAATGCAAATATTTGAGATCGTTTGCATCAAAATTTAAAAAATCGAACCAAAAATGCCAGATGGAATAAGGTTTAAGACAGTCAATTTCCCTGTAAATGAATTAACATTTAACTGATTATCAATTTGATGTATAGAGTAATTTTTTTGTTTCTATGGTGTGAAATGCTCAATTGATATAATTTTGGGGGTGGAAACGGCAAACAAGCTCATTTAAGTCTTCTTCTTTCTCGTACATTCTGTACGCTCCACCAGCTCTTTTCCACCTCTATCACCGAATCAAAGAAAAAAGCTCTGAACACAAGAAATGGCAGCGTGGACAGTCGCGTCTCGTCAAGCCTCGAATCTGGCTCGGCTCTCTATTCCCAAATCTACCCAAGCCTCAGGCCTCATCCCACGGCGTGGTCTCGCCAGCGGCGGCGGTAATTTTTTGCAATTTCACCCGGCACCTCTGTTTTATTCGAAATTAATGCTTTTTTTAAAAAAAAAAAATGTGAATATATGATGAAGTACGATTGAATTTTCTTTTCTATTTGTGTGACTAATTGATTTTATTTTAATAATTGTGTTTTTAATCCAGATCATCACGGACCTCCGAGAGTGAATTTTTGGGAGGATCCAATGAGCCCGTCGAAGTGGAAGGAAGAGCACGTACGTTTTCTGGACAAATTTTCTTTCTTTTTTATTACCTGGATTTCATTGTTTTTGTTTCACATTGGGCTTCCTAGGTCTTTTTGGGTTAGAATACGTTAGCATATGGCTGCTAAAGTGAAATTAATGCTTTTTAATTAAGCTGATTGCCTAGGAAATTGTTTGACAAGTGTTCAAATTGTAAGGTAATTACTGCAAGAATCCAAATGAACTTGAAGCAATCAAGATCATCATCATGTTAGTTTAAACATACCTATTTCTCTTCAGGTTCGTGTCAATGCATGCTATTAAGGTATCCTGAGGCTTATGAATATTTTAGCTTTTGAAGAGCTAGAATCCTATCAGATATTCAGTAGCTTGTAGTTGTGTACCCTAATAAGTTGTTGAGTGTGTGCTAATTATTGGTGTCATTCGTTTGTAATCACATTTGAAAGTAAGACAAAAGTAGCAAGGAGTGGAGAAGTAGATAATTTTGAAAGAATAAACATTATTGAACTTCTTTAGTACTAGATTCCATACCCAAGCTCAACCAAAGTACTACTGGTTTAATATGCATCTGTTAATTAGGTTTTCCCTTGTGAAGGGGAAAGACTGGTAAATCCCCAATCATTGCTGCAATTAGATATTCAGGCTCCTTTTGTTCTTTAGTAATTTAACTTCAGCTTCTTCTTTTTTACTTGTTTAATAATATTTTTTATGTTATAGTCAGAATATTTTTGATACTTAGTGAGAAAAATACTGATAGATACCTGTTAAACGTCCTGTTATATACATTTATCGAAACCGAATGAGTAATGGTGGCAGGTGGGAGGACGAAGGGAGATATTAGCTACCGAAAATTGTAATTGACACTAGCAGAACTGGATCAGTTCTAATGGTGATTCTTTGTTAAATGGCAAACTAAAGGAGGATAAGTTGTTCAAGATCAATTAAAATTTATCGTCTTTAGTGCTATATTTCAATGGATTGATAAATGATATGAAAAACCTGCTGATTGGGATTTTCAGATGAATCTTAACTTTCTTGAGCTTTTCTCATCTTTTAAATTGGCTTTGATATTAAGATGCACAAGGGGTGCAAATGGTCAGCTATTGTCTGCTTGACTAGAGCCTGTGTTGTTTCACAGTTTGTGATTGTCTCTCTCACTGGATGGGGCTTGCTCTTATTTGGAGGTTACAAGTTCTTTAACGGGGGCAAGAAAGAGAAGAAAGAAGAGGTATAATTTTCTCACTGCTAATAACTTTTTCCAGAAACTATCATTCTTGGGGTGATTATGCATTTGGACATATCTTGATTACCAAATCGGATAGTGTTCTGTGTTTCCTTTGAACAGTTTTGGTTTTCTTTTGATGACGTATGTATTATTATTCTATTTCGATATGATATCATTGTGATTTACTTTTCCCTTCTTGGCAGAAAGTCGAAGGGGCTCACTAGTTTCGGTCTGTGGATACTTCTGGAATAAGTTGTTTATCTTGGGCATCACACTTTTAGATTCTAGACGAGATGCAGATTATGATCTCTTTGCTATGTTTACTCTTGTAGATAACCTCGTATCAGGTTTGAATGTGTTTCTTTAAATTGTATGTTGAGATCCCATCAGCAGCCTGACGTTTCCAGTAATAAAAGAGATTTATATTTTGCTCGTTATTTCGTTTGGTAATTCTGCTCTAGTCTAGTTTGAAC
Source organism: Fraxinus ornus (assembly GCA_903798235.1). Classification (NCBI taxonomy): domain Eukaryota; kingdom Viridiplantae; phylum Streptophyta; class Magnoliopsida; order Lamiales; family Oleaceae; genus Fraxinus; species Fraxinus ornus. The sequence goes on along the minus strand of CAIGRF010112957.1, from coordinate 16,801 downwards.
TTACAAATAGGTTGGTCTTACTTTGCGCACAAAATTTGCTCAAAGTCTAGCTCTGAGAGGAGTTACCTTTAAATTCAATACAATGTCATTCAACTAGCATATTATGAACAAAATTCTTCTGACAATCCGATGATCTACATTTTATCCAAGCCACTAGGAGAAAATATAAGGATCGTTTACTGCAAGTGTAAATTGAAAGATGAAATAATATACAACAGCACACTAAATGATCAAGGCATAGAAGTGCAATCTCATTTGGCGCATTGTACTTCTCATGCCTTTTGCAAATGACCTTCCTTGAGTTCATGACAGATGAAGATATTACTATGCAAAACTCAATCTGCATCTCTTATTTCTGCTTCGACGTCAACAACTGAAGTAGAAGAATCCTTTCCTGTACACCAGAATACAAAATACATCATTCAGTGATCCTTATAATATCCTTAAAAGGAATGCTTTCATGGCCAGGGAACTCATCTTCGTTAATCAATCTGCGAGAAATTATTGGTTTTCAAAAAGGTTTAGTTAAACCAAAATAGAAACTTATTCACTACCTTTTCCCTCTTCACGAGCAATGCTTTTGCCAATACAAATTTCATAAACTCTAATCTTGCAAAATGATCGAGTTCTTAATCACATCCCGTTCACTAAGATATACAAACAAATCTTAAACTTCACTACAAGATGTGCAAGTTCGGACAAGATTGGATTCATGTGAAGAGGATCTCAAGTCGATTTATGGTAAGCACAAACTTCAACCATTTGATATTTCAGCTTAGTTTGGACAAAATCTGTTAAAATAACTCAAAAGTGGAATCTTGATAAATTTGGGTTTTATTGCCAAAGGAATTTCAACGTTTAGGTAAAAGTATCCCCACCATCTTCTTCTTCAGTCAATCTGATATTCGGAGGTAAAGAAGCAAACCTTTTCTTGTACGAGGAGAGAAATCACTGAATGCTTGATCAAATATTGAAGATTCATTGGAGAACTTCACTGGATCTGCTACAAACTTGTCGCCTACCACTAGAAGTAGAAGAATGTTACTGTAACTTAGAAGAGAAGCACATACTAGAAAATAAGTCTCTCATATGGTAAAATCATATTGTAACAGCTAACAATATTCAAGTCTCACAAGCTGACATTAGCTATATTACCAAATAGCTCGTTGTGTAACACCCAATATACCCCCACCTCTAAAAATACCGAACAAATTATGTCAAGAACAATAGCAATATATTCTACATAATCTTCACCTTTAATACAACAAAAAAAGAAAGAAAAGAAAAACGAGATGCAGAATCTTTGTAAAATATGGATATTACTAATCGTCTTACTCCACAGTAGATGTTCTCAGCATTGACTGTTACCTGAGAATGGCTGACTACAAAATGGACACAGCTGCAGCTCATCGTTCAATGTAGACCTGCAACAAGTAAAATGTGAATTAGCTAGCTAAAAGAACAAAGCAAATAAGTAGTTCAGTTTCAAAAATAATCTTTTCATAACAAAAACGGATATCAATATATCTTACTTGAATATTTGAAATTCATTTCCACAGTTTGGACACTGCACATACAACATCAGGAAACAAACAACTGCTTGAAACGTGTTATTAAAAAATATACAGATCATATACAACAGCTGCAATGATTTCACGGTCGACCTAGCATGTATCATGCACAGAAAGATTTGAAGACATAAATATACTTCAAGGGTGTTTGGTGGGGTTTAAAATTAGATTTTTAGTAGATTGTGATAAAAAAAAAAAAAAATTTGAAATGTGTGGTTCAAAAGTTGTGGGACCCACGAAAGATATGGTTAACATAGATTGTTTGACTTTGACTTTGACTCGGATTAAAATCAGACCAAACATGGGCAAATTAGGTTAAAAAAAAGAAGAATATTGCCTAATATCAGAGAAAATCAAGTATTTGAACCATGGTTAAAGCATATATTTTGAAAGACAATCACGATGGAAAAATAAGTTGAATTCAAGAAGATACAAGAAGATAGTACCCACAAAAGGAAAACAATTTAGACATGCAAAATACTAGGAAACTTATGGAAGAAAAATGTACAACAAATCATAAATTGATGTCAGTCAACAATTGAAATGGATTACTGTTTACCTAAGACTTTGAAGAAGTAAATCATTTCTTTCCATGGCGGATTTGCCCCTCAGAAAATAATAGGCTCAACTTCGCGAATTCATGAAAGAAGTCTTGGTGAATTATTTATATATGAAGCAAGCACCACAAATCACATATAGGCAATAAGGCATTGATGCTGTAAAGGTTGCTCTTGCTCATATGCACTTAATATAAGAATGCACCGATAACAATCTGAATTAAAGAGAAATCATATGAAATGTCTGAATCAACCAAAATTGCTCCTCTCGAAAACAGCTTCAAGAGTCGCTAGTTTTTCCAACATACACACAAGAACGAATATTACTTATGTTGCTTACTGCGTTAAAGCAAGTAACATAATACGAGAAGCGGCCATAAGCAAGAGATCTTGGCCAATTTGAAGGAACATTTAGCCCCTATTTGGTTTAGCTAAAAATCAGACTTTTAGTAGATTTTGATAAAAGTTGATGAAATGTGTGGCTGATAAAAGTTGTGAGTCCCATGAAATATTTGGTCGAAAATAGTTTGAGAAAAAATAAGTTTTAGAATATGGGGGGCCAAACAGGGGCTTAATGTAGTAGAAATAGCTGAGTTTTGGAATGTTTGATCAAGTAAAGTAAACTGGAATTCATAACTAGTTCAATATCTTTATCCTGAGAGTTTCTTAAATAATCCACATTCATAGTGATATAACAATAATAAAATCATTAAATTTGTTTATAGTATAAGCATCTAATGTTAAAGATCCTTACACTGCCTTGAACTATATCACGTCCAGCCCACCAGAGAAAAGCTCCCAGACCCACAATTGGTATGAGCACTGCGAGAATCTGGAACAAAGTATCAGCCATGTCAATATCAATAATTCAACGAGAGCAACTTTTTGACAATACGATTTCTGCTGTCCTTCAGCAGAGCTACAAGGTGGTCAGTGTTGTTAAATTAATCTGAAAGGCAAGAATCCTTTGAAATTAAAAACAAGGATAAAATAGTCAGATAATGTAAATGCGAATAGATACCAGAAACAAATAGTAATAAGTTGGTTTAGTCCATAGCAGTGCATCTGGATGCAATTTATGCATCTTCACTACTATTAGTAGCTTCGTTGCAGCTACTAATACTCCAAGAAAGAATGATCTGCAACTGCAATCAGCATGCCAAACACAATTTTTGTGTTTCCTTTCACTTTCTTATTTTCTGAAAAGATCTCTTACAAAGTTCTAAAAAATTAATCAAAACTTCTCAAGAGCTGAGGCAAAATTAAAATTCATGTCAGCCTCCAATTTCAGCTCTTTAACAATGTGAAAAATCCAAGAGCTCTACCGTCCCTCTCTATCCATCCAAGGACAGACGGCCGGTGTCCCCTTTGGTCAATAATCTAATGTTCCATACTTGTATATAAATAAAAAAATAAAAAATTTACAATTTTGATGGTAACAACACAAGATTTGAGGTGAAATCCTATCAACGACAGTATCCAAAGCCAAATATCATATGCATTTGTATTAGGCAACAAAATGATACTAAAAACTCNTATGCATTTGTATTAGGCAACAAAATGATACTAAGAACTCTATAGTTCACATTCATTTGCGTATGTAAAATTCTGATACAAGAAAAAAGAAACCATATCTGAGATAGAAAAGAAAGAGAGCAATACCCAAATGGACACAATAGCATCAAGAAGCCAACCCAATTGCCCAGTCATAGAGAGATAAGTCAACAGAATTGCCACAGCAAGATTCCCCAGAACTCTTGCAGTTTCGCTGTTAACCTTCCCACCACCGCCCCCACCGCCGCCTCCTCCTTCCCCAATACCATTAAAGCCTTTATTGAATCTCACCACAACAACCCTTCCCGTCTTCGATAAAATCCCATTTATACCCCTGCTCACTCCGAAGAACGACACTCTCTCCCTCAAAGCTCCTATCTTTAACCTGTCTTTGCGCAAAGATTCAATCTTTGTTCTCGAAAGAGTATAATAATTTATGGGTTGTGAAAATTTTAACTTAAATATTCTGTGTTTCGTGTTTAAATCATTGTAGAGAGGGTTTAAGGCTGAGAAATTGATGGAAAATTGTACAAATGATTGCATGACTGTTATTGTAGTTGAAGAAGTATAAATTCTTTTGTGTGTGTGTGTGTGTTGGAGATAGAGGACTCCATTTGATGGCTTTTAAAATATCCAAGAAAAGATAAAATGAAAATTATGAAATAGACTTTTCTCTCGAGTTAATACCCTAAATAGTAAATAGTTACTGAACTTTACCCAAAAGTTCATAGGAGGTCACCAAAATTCAGAAATCTCCTAATTAGTCACTAAACTTTGCAAAAAGTTCCTAGATGGTCATTGAACTTCAAAACTTCCCTACATAGTCACTGAACATTATCAAAAGTTCCCAGAAGATCACCGAACTTTGCAAATTGGGACCCTATACATCAATGATTCAATGACCCTCTAGGAACTTTTTGTAAAATTGAGTGACTATCTAGGGGAATTTTGAAGTTTAGTGGCCTTCTAGGAACTTTTTGCAAAGTTCAGTGATTACTTAGAGAAGTTTTGAAGTTAGGTGACCTCCTGTGAACTTTAGGCAAAGTTCAGTGACTATTTAGAGTATTAACCCCTATTTCTCCTACACAATTCTTAGCCCATGTTTAATACATAGTCCCTATTTGATACACATTAAAATTTTAATTTACATTTTTTTATTCATTTTCAACTACACATTCTCCATCAATCTACTATTTCAAAATATATTCTTCCAAAATAATGTGACTTAAACATACCTATATTCTTTCAAAACTCATTTTCAACCATACATTTTTCAATAAAATAATATTTTTCATCATATCAATAGATTTTTCTTATTTTTTAACCACATATTTCACATCATATCAATATTTAAAATGCATTATTTATTCAATAATATCCATCAAACATACTAGAGGTGGCAATTGAGCCGAGGCTCGGCTAGTTTTTTGACAAGCGACTTGTGGAAAAGCCAACGAGCTCGCGATCTGCGAGTAACGAACCGAGCAGAATTACAAACGAGCACATGCTCGTGGGTATATGGGCTGAGCCGAGCCTGCCACCACTAAAACACACTAAGAAATTTTTTTCGTATATTTGTAAATCACTAGACACGATCAACCTTAGTTTTAGAGTTTTTTTTTAAAAGAAAATTGTAAGCGTTATGTTTTCTCCTTATTGGATAATATTTGTGTATTGAACAATTAAAAAAGTCCAAAAGAAAAAACGAAAACAGGATTTGATTAAAGCAGTTGACATGCATTTATCTATTTTTTGGTGCCATTCTTTCTCGACCTGCGCAATTCGTCATTTTCGTCCATTGTAGTCCTAAAATCATGTAACATTATGTTTGTCCTCCTCTTAAAATAAATAAATAAATAGAAGAAGAAGAAAAATGGAAAAATCAAGTTGCTCATTTAGTCCCCTAACATTTTGTGATTGGTTCAGTAATAAAAATGAAAGAAGTAAAATAAGCGGTGACCAACAATGTAATTCTTTCAAATAAATGAAAAAAAATAAAAAATAAAAAATAAAATAAAATCTTACACCCCCACCCCACCCTTCCCCTCTACTGAGCTTGAGAAAAACCCTTGATATTTTTGCACGAAGAGGGGGTTCTCTCCTGATTCTCGCCACCACTCGACGGCAAAAACCAAACCACCCCTACATATACTTTTGGAGAGGTGGGAAGGATAAGGCAATTGAGTTGGTATGAAACGTGGTGACGACGACTACGATAATTGATTGTGGAGGAGGTGTTGGACAAGATGAATGTTTTTTTGTCTAAATTAGACGCATTTAATGTCCCCTCAAGTCAAGAATTGGGACAATCACTAGCTAATAGTTTTTTTTCTTCTCATTTTTTATTAATTGTTTTACCTTTTTTCTTTTTTTTTTGAATTATTGTCTTTTTGAGACCCAATTACACTTTTTCTATTACGACTCTCACTAGAATTTTCTATTTATTTTGTTGTTTTGTTTTTGTTTTTATTTCCTTTCTATTTATTTAAAGATGAGGGCAACCCGACATTTTTTACACAATTTAACGGTCAAAATAGAAGGAAAAGGCAAATTATGCCAATTTTCAAAAGGTTAGGGATGAATAGTGGCAAGAAAATGATAAGGACATTTATGTTACTTTCTTCGAGGGTTGAGGATGAAATGCGCCAATTTCCCTTGAAAATATACATTAAATAAATCATATAATTTATCCAATAACAAACAATGATGCATACTTTCAGTACAATCTAAGATTTATCTTCGACTCTTCAAAATGTTTCATATTTTAATAATCTACAGTAATTGTTTTGTTATATCTTTCGAAATTTTTCATCCATCTTCCACTTTCTTTATGTCCTTAGTAGACAAACGAAGCTCCATCTTTGATCTTTTTATTGACGCGTTACTTAATGATTTGATTGCAATAATGTCTATCTCACCATACATTATTTTGAAATTGTGAAAGGGCTAATCTACAATCAGATTCTATCGTTGAGATACCAATGCTCTCATCTTGTGCAAATCTCAACCCTTTTAGTGTGACTACCACAAGATGATTTTGACCCTTTTATTTCTGCGTCAATGTTCAACTTTAATTTATAATATGTCGAAGTTCGACCATAAAAATCCATGAAATTAAGAAAGATAATAGATAAATAATTAACAAAAAATATGTAGCCACACATATTTTCTCAAAAATCAGCCTTTCGACTTTTCTGAGCTCTTGTTTGGCCTCCATTTCTTCGAACTATTTTTTATTAAACTTATTTTCAACCATGAACCCCACGAGTTTTATTACCTTCATAAGTATACATTGTGTTATCAAAATTTACTAAAAAATTAATTTTTATCCGAACTAAGCATAGGCTTAATTTCAAAACTTTCAAAACTCCAAGAGCCCAGCACTTGATTTTTAGGGACGTTCATAGTGCTGGTGTGTGAAGTGTGCATAGGATTGTGAACCTATGCGCATACTACAACTTCACTAAGGGTGTGTTTGATAACACCCTTTTCCATGGAAAATGGAATT
>CAIGRF010112890.1:4672-21249 GCA_903798235.1 Fraxinus ornus | reverse complement strand
GTTTCCTAATATAAAATATTTTGTTTTATTCCTTTACCAATGTACCCTTATTAAATTTCCCCACTTAATATGCCAACTTCTTGAAATCATCCAAATACACACATTCCCCACTTCTTGAAAACATGGAACAACTCTCATTTCTTCTTCTTCTTCAAATTCTTTATTAATTTCAACGATAATTTAGTTTACATACTGAAAATTAAATATGGGTAAATTATGAAAGATCTTGACAAAAATTAATTTTCCAATTATTAAAAAAACTTTCTTAATTCGTGTGAAAAACGAAACAAATCTATATAATTGGGACGGAAGAAGTATATATAATCTTGATAAGTTATCAACTATCTCGAAGATAATGTTCTAGTGCTATAAATATGAATCTATTGGAATGAGAATTGTCCATGCAATCTAGACTGAATTGAGCAAAGACAAGTTGGGAACTTAAATACGTGGAATTCCAAAAATCTAGAACCTAGAGCAGCACTGCAAAAATACCTATTAATCATCCCAACACCAATCCCGTGAACCAGTTTCTTGCCTTCTCTTGTATCACAAACAAATGGACATAGCCTCTGTAAATTAGCTCAAAAAGTTCCGCCTTTGGTCTCTCGAAGCTGTGGGACCCGTTAAAAAACTCTCCCATAAAAACCCTTCAAAAATTGCAGCAGAAAAACCCTCTTTTGAACTCCAAGTAAAAATCACAGCAGCTCAAATAAATGGAATAAACTCCAACTATAAGTTCAACAAGCTCAAGCCTATGTTAATCTCCTGTTTAAAGGTACAATCTTTGCTGAAACCCGTTTCAATATTCATATTTTCACGCTCATATTCCCAATCCCCACTCCCAACGATACTAATCAACGAAATAACGCTAGCTTTCCACCAAGAAAACCTCAAACATATCGACTCTCAAAATCTCACCAAATTGCAACCTTGCCACGTGGGAACTATTCTATATAATCTTAAATCAAAACCCGTTTCAGCAATTAATTTTTTTCAGTGGTCTGAGCGTTTTCTTGGCTTCAATCACACCCTTGACTCTTATGTTAAGCTCATACATTTGTTATTAAGGGACCGTAAGTTTGATGAAGCTAGATGGGCCTTTGATGAAGTCATCAGAAAGTTTGGAACTTTTGATTTCGTTGATGCATTTGATGATGAGGGATTTAGAACTGTTGGGTCAAATAAGAGTGCTGTTTATAGTTTTTTCGTTGAGAATTACTGTAGGCTTGGGTTGATTGATCAGTCTGTTCAGTTGTTTTTTAGAATGTCTGGCATGGGTGTAGTGGTTTCAGATTATGCGTTGTTGAAACTTTTGAGATGTTTGATTGATTTGAAACATATTAATCTTATTCTTGATGTGTGTGGAAAATTAGAAAATGAGTGGAAAAATGGGCAGAGACGTTTGGATCCATATAGTTTTGTGATGGATGGTTTGTTGAAGAAGGGCGAGTTTGCAATGGGGTTGGAATTTCATAAAGTAATGGTTGAGATGGGGTTTGTGCTCGATATTGTTGCCTGTAATAAGATTTTAAGGAGTCTATGTAAAAGTAATTGTACAGAAGATGCTTATAAATTCTTTTTGTTGATACTAGAAGCAGGGCCAAAACCAAGTGTAGTGACATTTAGCACATTAATTTATGCATACTGCAGAGACGGGAGATTGGGGGAGGCATTTGAGCTTTATAATTTTATGATTATGAGGGGGATAACTCCTGACCTTGTTATTTACAGCATACTGATTGATGGCTTGTTCAAGTTGGGGAAATTTGACGAGGGGAATGGGCTACTTTCAGCAGCTTTGGACAGAGGGATTAAGTTGGATGTGGTTCTTTTTAGTTGCATTATTGATGCTTATGTTCGGAATGGAGATGTAGAAAAGGGATTTGTAACATACAATAGAATGTTGAAAGAAGAGATTATGCCGAGCATAGTGACCTATGGTATTCTAATAAATGGTTTATGCCAGAGTGGCCGACTTATTGAGGCTTTTGGCATCTTTGGACAGCTTATGAAACACGGTATTGAGCCCTCTATTTTAATTTACAGTAACCTTATTGACGGGTTTTGCAAAATGGGTTTTTTGAAAGATGGAATTAATTTATTTAGGGATATTGTGATGAAGGGCTATATGCCTGACGTTGTAGTCTACAGTGTGCTTATAAATGGTCTTAGCAAATCGGGTCAGATGGATGATGCTCTTACATTCTTCTACCAGGCTGTAAATAGCGGTATAACTCCGAATATTTATTTATTTAACTCTTTGATAGATGGTTGGTGCAAATTGAAACAGATAGATAATGCAATAAGTTTGTATACACAAATGGGTTCCTACGGAATAATCCCAGATTTAATGACTCACACTGTGATTCTCAAGGGCATCTCTGAGATAGGGAGATCAATTGAGGCTTTGACATTTTTCTTTCAACTATTGAAAATGGGTTTCTCTCCCGATGTTGTAACATATTGTGCTCTTATTGATGGACTCTGCAAACAGAATAATCTAACTGCTGGACTGCAGATTTTCGAGCTGATGGTTAAAAATTGTGTAAAACCCGATATAGTTATCTACAATGTTTTGATAAATGCACTCTTCAGCAAAGGTCAGGTTGGAAATGCATTGGACTTGTTCAGGCAGGTTTCAGAGTATGGGCCAGAACCTGATATCGTGACATACAATACAGTAATTTGTGGTTACTGCTCTATGAAAATGTTGATTGAGGCAGTTCAGCTTTATGATGAGTTGAAACACAGACTGATAAAAGTCAATGCTATTACCTTAACTATTTTGATTGATGCGTTTTGTAAAGAAGGTAGAATGGATGATGCAATTTCGTTATTTTCTACAATGTTGAATAAAGGTCCAGTGCCTAATGTGGTCACGTACAGTTCTTTGATTGATGTCTACTTCAAAACCTGTAATATTAAAAATGCTTTTGAGCTTTATGAGGAGATGCTTCAGAGGAGACTGTCTCCCACTATTGTGAGCTACAGCATCCTGATTGATGGTCTCTGCAAAAGAGGGTTGATGGATGAAGCACATTCTGTCTTTCATAATGCTCTACACATGGGTCTAATGCCCGATATAGTAGCATATACAATTCTTATTCGTGGTTACTGCAAAGTTGGAAGGCTTGTGGATGCCATGTCATTGTACAAACACATGCTAGAAGATGGAATTCTGCCTGATTCTATTTTACAATCCACACTTGCTGAATATAATTTGCTAAATTCTGATGGAGAGGATTTACACACTCTATTGAAGCACGTGAAGGGGAGAAATGGGTGATTTTTTCAGGTTTGTAATACATATTTTACGCCAATGGTGATGGTTTGTTCACTGTGCATCAGTCCAAAAAAATAGTTTGAATTTTGAAAGCAAGCACTTGTTGAATCACTGTTTCTCTTATTTTAATTTTCTTGATTCTAGACTACACCTTCATTTAAGCAAAGTGGAATAGACCGAGTAATGGCATTTCATACTGGTTTATGCATAAAATAGCAATCACTCGTAATAATGTTTCTGTGACTGTTTTCGTTGCACACTAGCATAATGACAACTCTAGACAATTTTCTTAGGAACATTTTATGCTCTTTGATTCCAACAATTATCTGTTTTTAGTGAGCCCACTTTATTTTTGTCAATGTTCAAACTGAATAATAGCAGTGAACGCTAATATGATTTTCAAATCATAAATAATAATGCTAGTACATATTTTATGAGAAGTTCAGAGTTCAAAGCATCTAGCGGTCTTGTTACTCTGTAGGCCTTAATTGATCAGAGAATAATATCGAGAATCTTTCCTATTGGCGTCGTGGAATTCAAAGTTTTGTCTTGATGAGTGGGTTTTCCACTAAGTTTTATTGGAGAAACACAGGTTTATTGGGTTTTCATATTTGACAAACAGCAGAATTGTAGAATACAGCTCTTTCTAATAATATGCTGATTTTATTTTTTATTTTTTTGGTAGAATTCTCAGTTCTCTTTGCTCTCTTCACGAGGCTGGCTGTAAAAATATTCTGATTGATAGACATGATTGTGCATGAAGCAGAGTATCCATCAGTTCTGAACTGAAATTCATCTTAGCTGGAGGGAATTTAGGGTGAAACTATGATTTTGTGTGAGTTTGGCATATGATTTGTACTCTCATCTCAGTTAAGGACATGCTAAATATTTACTGAAGTCTCGTTGATTTCAAGAACTAGTCGGCCAATTAGAGTAAGAGTAACAGATAATTTTTAATCATTCCTTGTGACACTACCTTTACATGAGCAATATTTAGTTTCATCATTGAAGTTTTAGGATGTAGGAAGTATCATAATTGCTAACAAGAAAGCTTAACCATGTTATTTTGCATACCTAGCTGTTTCTATCTCCCTTAGATGTCATAGTTGCAGACTTGCAGTTTCTATTTATTTGCATTTGACAAAATTAATCTCTCTCTAAAATTTCTTTAGAATTAAGTTACAGCTTGAGTTAATGGATAAAAACCTGTACCAGCTACATGTTTCTTCATCATCTGGTATAATTATGAATTCTTCCGAAATACACTACTTTACCTTGCGTAAGCAGCTAATGCAAGTTTTAAACTGTAATATTTATTCATTGAGGTGAAATACCTTTCTGGTTTTTGTCTGACAGTATTCCATTCTACCTTTTCTATTCCCTTTTTGTCTTCATCACAACTGTTGCACTTTTTATATCAGAACAATAGTGGCCATTCGATAAGCACAGTGCATCTTACTCGACGGACATTATGAAGGTCAGTTTGTTTAAATCTGATGGCATTGTATATCTGAAACTTCACCCTGTAGCTTTGCTTCTAACCCCAAGAACTGACATTGCCAGGTTTACTGTTAGAAGCAGTATCTTTGGACATGTTTTTGAGAATTTTCTCCAGTTAAGTATTTATTTTCTTGTGGTTTTAGTGAATTTATAGTGCTGCATGGACAGGGTGGTGTGTCCATGTCAGACGTGTATTGGGCGCTAACATCCTGCGACACTTCCCAGCATGCTTCTGACACATGTCTGATACGTCATTTAAAAGGGCTTTCTTCTCTCTGAATATCCCATTCCTTACATCATCCCTCATCTGGATGATTGTCATTATCTGCATAGATTTTTCAATCTATATTGATAGCATTACATGTAAATGCAGGACCACAACTAATTCCACGCAGATGATTCCTCATAATCATGACTTAATCAGGTAACTTTTTGTACCTCGACAAGTTAGAGAATTTCCATTAGTCTCTTGGATGCAATTGAAAGATTTTTTACTGCATGTTTTCTTTATTTTTTCTCATAAACCCCATAAGGTTTTTTTTTCTGTCTCGTCTGAAATTGATCTTTTGTTCTCAATTTTCAAGCCCTTGTTGCATTTCTGAGGTTTTTGAATCATAAGATGCTAGTAAATTGGAGAGGTCCAAAGGCCTCTATTGTGGGACTTGGTGAGCCGATGTTAAATCGACCCTTCTGGAAAATGAATTTGTAATGTACATATCCATGTTCATATGACCTATGATTTGGTATAACTATCTGTTCTTTGTTCTCTTATTTATTTTTCTGGCCATAAAGACAAATAACCTATACTGTGATTCATAATAAATTTCTCTCTCCTCCTATGTGTTTTCTTGAGGTAATGCTAGAATGTCCTCCTCCTCAAACTTTTTATTTTGTTTTTGATTGGTTTGTTAGAGAACAATACCACTTAGAAGAGTCCCTGCCTGACTCCTTCTGTGGCGACCTGGTACGGCTCTTATAGATGGGATGCAAATGCGTAGATTGCACTAAGTTAGTTCTTGATTAATTTGTTGAAAAGAAAAATATTGAAAAGGCCTGTACTGGCTTGAGCATGTGTTTTCAAAATGAGATATCAAAACTCTGGTTAGTTATTTCTTTGCTAGTCGTATAGAGAAAGGCAGTTTGGCCATCACTCTATCTTGCTAGTTTCAGTTTCTTGTCTTCAAGTTTGTGGGTTTGATGCATAATTTAGTATTTAGATTGTAAAACTCCAACAAAATGGTTTGATGCAGTTTCCAGGATCTGTCAACCAATAATGGTGTATTCAACACGCTTAAAAAAATTAGCAAAGCGTGAAGGCTTGAAAGGTCTCTACAGGTGAGGATCCTAAAAACATTTTGTAGACAAAATAATTACAATTACCCACAAACTTGTCTCCAGTCTGATAACTAAAATTGTTAGATTGATTGAAGCTCTCTCGACAAGAAAAATTGCATTATTTCATGTGAAATATATTACTGCATACACGTCTGCAATGATTTGTTAGCATGAGTGGAAATTATATATTAACCTTTATTTGGTTTTGCTTCCAAGTCGATTTCTTTCTTCCTAGTTTGAAACTTAGAGAACCTTTTTAGAATATAAGCCCTTTTTTTTTTCCTCTGTTCATATACTTTGTACTGGCTATGCTATGGTTGCCCCAGGAAGCTTCTAAGATATTTAAAACTTAAAAAGAAACTTGAGAGAGAATAGACAAGGAAATATTGGAAGAGCTTTTTATCGTCTGATTTCTTTGATTCAACAGAAGGCATTACTTTACCTGCACCTCTCCTATTAATGGAAATGTGTTGAGCATAATCTTATAGAAAGCATATCTAAATATGTTTATTATTTAATCACGTTTACTTGGTCTGAATGGATATAACTGCATTGTTGCCAAGCTATAATGTTTTATTTTAGTAAAAGCCTTATTATCAAGATCAAACTAATGCTTACAATCAAGAAATCTCAAAAGCTGGGTGTGCTCTGGCAATTTAACACAAGATATAGTTTGTTTTTCTTGGGGGACTAGTAGAAAAGCTGATAAGTAAGCTCTAATGACAAATATAGCTCTAAAAGAAGAGCTCGACCTATTCATCTATCATTGACAGTACCAACTGAAGCTTCCAAGCCAACTTCTTGATCTTTAGACCTTTGGAGGTTCAAATCCCATTCGAAGGAATATATTTCCATATATTTCTTATTTTGATAGCAAGAAAGACTTTTTGCATAGTGGAATACTGTAACTTACTAACTTATTCTAACTTCACAACTGTGAAGATTGTTGGTCGGTTTGTCCATTGTCTGAAGTCATGTATGTCATATTCTAATAGTTGATTAATTCTTCTATAGCCAAGTGTCTGTCCAAGCACCACTTAGCAGTGTTAGGTCACTTTAATTTGATCAAGTCCTACTGATCGGTATAAGTGGCTTAAACAGAGTGAGATTTGATATCACCCATCAAGATTACATGACCTATATGATTATTGAAAACTAGGCTTGGTTATATTTTCTTTTTTTTCCTGGATAATTTTAGTGGCTTTTGATGATGAGATGCTTGTTCTTTATGCATCATAAGGTTTAGAAAGGTCTTGCTATCTCTGATTTGACAGGTATCACGAATCTTGATTTTACAATCAGGGGTTTGACTCCAAGATTGGCAATGTAAATGAATATTGAGCACATGCGGTGAGAGTGGCTGCCCGAAATAAGGGGAAAAAAATCCGGGTGCTTGGTGCTGGATCCGCAAGTGCTCTAAGGAGCACTCTTCTTTGCATCTTATGAATCTTTCAAGAGGTTATTATCTTTGGAGGTTCCCCAACTGAGTCAGCCAATCCAGCACGAACAAAGCGTTGAAGATGATTCAGTAGCATTGCATTCACCAGTCTCGGTTACATCATGGTTTGCACTTTGCACTAAAAAAATGTTGAAAGCAGAATTCTCTTGGCAACCTCCCGACCAAGCAAATCTTACGGGATAGAGTAGACTAGATTTTAGATTTTTTTTCAATTTTTGTCCAGTAAGGTACAGTCTTGTGTTTATCCAAACAAGCAGTAAGAGTTTGATGAGATGCCGGAAGTCGAAAAAGGTATAAGCCTGGAATTAGAACAGCTTTCACCAAACTAGCCATTGGTGCCTTGAAAATGAGGAGAAATATTTTTTTCTTTTGGAAACAAAATGAGAAATTTTTTTACATTTGTTTTTGTTGTAACGTTAGCGTGCAATAATGGATGTATTGAAATGAGCCCTATAACAATGGGGCAATATTTCTTATACGATATTTTCGAATGAATTTTATTTTGTATTATTATTTTTATTCTCAGTTTCATGGCGACTAGGAATCGAGAATCTATTTGATTTTGACCGTTATCAATTCCACATTGTGAATTAGGGCTAACTTGTACATGTAAAAGCCACGAATTTTGGTTATCAATTCATTTTTTGAATTCATAACATTTTCCGAACTTCATATAAAACACAAAATGGCTTGTTTGGTAATGAGAATTTTGGACAATCATAGGGGAAAAAAAAAATTTCATTATTATTTAATTTAGTCCATTACATCACCCTTCAATTTTGAGTGGTTGATAAAATTTCTAGTCTTACTTCATTAAATAGATTAAATAAATTAGATGCCGAGTTAAAATCAACGAAGTCGTTGTAGTATAGTGGTGAGTATTCCCGCCTGTCACGCGGGTGACCCGGGTTCGATCCCCGGCAACGGCGAAATTTTTAAACTTCCATTTTTTATTCATTTTGGCCTTCCCCTGCAAACATCTTATGAAGCGCTTATGGAAATAATGCAAAAGAGAGTGTATACAAATTTTATTCAAAATCTTCCATTCCCAGAATATACTTTTAAGTATTATAAATTACAAGAAAGAATAACCCCCTATTACTTTTCAACAATGGCCTCACTCTTATTCTGTCTTCACTCCCTATCAGCTAAAGAGTATGAACTCTATGTTCTTTGCTTATGAACTCTATGTTCTTTGCTTCAACTTCCTATAAAGAAATGAAGATACCAAGAAAAGAAGTTTTCAGCGACCGGGTGCATGGCTAAGCAACTTTAAAGCCAAACTATCGAGGTATCTTTTTGTATGAAACCCGAAATTCTCAGAACAAGATTTCAAGTCATCAACTATTTCAACCCATGTTTGGCGAAAGTTCCATGTAAGAAATGCTGTTTAAGGATATCTGTGTGACCTCTTTCACAATTCAGTTTGAACTCTGAACTGGTTGGGTTATTAAATAAGCCTATACTCGAGCAATCGGAGAGAAGGGTGGATTGAGTACAAAAGAAGGCAAAACTTCTTCCTTCTTGTTAACCTTAGATTTCTTCTCCTCTGTTCCCGAATTAATCAACTTCTTTATTTCTTTCTCGGAAAATACGCTCAACGAATCGCGTTGCAACTTTTGTTTGTTCGGATCCTGCCCAACAACGATAGAGGCTTCTGCAGTATGCAAAATTGCAACACAAACGGAGAATGCTTGTAATGAGGATAACTGTGCATGGAAATCAACTGCATATTGTCCATCATCAATTACCCTTATTGTCAAGGCTGGTGCATTATCATTTTTCCCCTGCATACAGATAGGTCATTATGATTGATAACTAAAACAATATTTGGGACAAAAAATACATAACAATTACTTCATGTCCTTCTGTTCTTCATGTTATCCATGGAGTGAAAACCCGAAGTAGCTATAATCTACGAAGTGCGAGTATAATGATCCTACATCAGACGGAGAAATTACCTGAACAAAGAGTTTCAATGGATGCTGATTGTCTATGAGGATGTGGCTTCCAGCAATTTGAATGTTTCCATTGCCAAAAATACTGAGGGGGCATGCCATGTCCCAGCCACCACAGTCGCATCCTCCACCTCTCCATCGATCTAGTAATGATGAAGGGCCGCAACTTTCAGTACTTTGCAAACTGTGGCTTCCGGATGGAATCACTACATGAATCTTTCCAGGACTTGCACGGTGAGATGTTGTGGCCTTTCTATTCTGAAGTGGCTTATCATCAGCTCTATCCCGACCTTTTAATTTTAGGCATTCTCTCTTCTTGACTGGGACTTCTATGATAATAGCTGCAATTTCAAGCTCCGGATGCAATTTTGCTGCTACCAGAGGATTAGTCAAGGAATCAAATTGGCCACTTTCTTGTGACTGCTTAGAAGTCGATGACGAATTTTCATCAGAAATGAGCTGTGCTTTAATGACATCTGGGGAAGAGCTAGAAGCATCTTGAGATGAAGCGTTTGTTCTTGGATGGGCAATGTCACATAACACACACTCTGTCACCATAGAGTTTTCGAAAGCTCCAGCAACTTTTAATTCTGTTTGAAAATAACAGGAAACTTGCATCTGCCCTATCTTAGAGGAATCTCTATTGGAATCTTTTGATCCCCATCCACTAGCATTGTTCTTGCTTCTACGGTCATGTGAATGAAATGTGTAGACCAAAGTTAAAGCATTTTCCTCTAGCTGTGTCTTTGCGATGTAAACATCTTCTGGACACTTCACAGAAAACTCGTAAAGAGGCACCCCATGTTCGTTCTCCAACTTGAGAGTGCCATGCAGGTGTGCTGGGTTAGACTGCAAAATCGAATTGCTGTTCTCTTTCTTTTCAGATTGAGAGTTGTATTCTGAATTATGCGACTTGTTTGAGAAGTCATGCCATAGGGATTTGCGAGTATTTTTGTCATGTTTGAGGCCAACATGCTCACTTATTGTTTGGTTTACGGTCTCGTTACTGGAACTTAACGGGCTTCTCCGAGACTTGGAATTAGAAAATGAATGAAACATCTTCCTGAAAGGACTAAATGTGCCCTTGGTACTGCTGGCTCTCGAACTATCACTTTCCAATTGAGCAGGCAAATGGGTTGAAGTAAATCTTGCTGAAAATGATTTGAGTAATCTGGGAGCTGAAATTGTATTTTGTGGGCTGTTCCTGTCATTTGTACAACCAACCACATGTGCAGACATAACCTTAGGATCCTGACCTCGCAGGATATATGCATTATCTACTAAATGGTTTTCTCGGTTGCCTAAGTCTATAGAAGAAACATTTGGAGGGACGTTTCTTCCAGAAAGACGGGAAGAACGATTTAAGAAATTCCAACGAGCTGTGCTTCGTTCTGAATTTAGAGACATTACCGACGACCTAATTGGTTCCATTAGTGAGCTATTTTCACTGAACTACACAAAGAATCAATAATTCCAGACGAGAAACGGTGGCATTGCCTCGTGAGAACTCGATCTTTTTCCCTTCCTCAGCAGCATCGATGTTCCTCAACAACCTCACTGTGATTCCCTATTGGCTCTAGTAGACGTAATGTCTTTACACGGTGCACTGCTGCAGCAATTAAAGCTAATCTCAATTGAGTCTTCATCTAGGCTTTACACATTTGGGCTTTCCATTTGATTTTCTATTTCCAACTTTTGAAGGATGCTGAGGAGTTGGTAGGGCAGTTGTAGGACTTCCATCTACAACACAATACTAATCAAATCCACCTCCATGTCCAGTCACTAACATTATTGACAAATTGACAGCCTAAAAAAGAAAAGAATCGTTAAATCCCGAATCAAATTACTCGTAAAATACTGAACCAAACCACACTCAGGGTTCAAAATTTAATTATGAAGTAAATAGATGACAGCCCCTAAATTATGTTGTCCTGCCAAATACCACAAGTAGATTTCTATGTATTTACACTGTAAAGAAGCTAATCTTAACTGCGAGTTCAGTACTTAAAAAACATTACATACGATTTCAGCATAGAATTACAAAGCCTATATGCTGACAGGAAAAAAAAATCAGTTGTAAAATATGCAATATATCCAATATGCATGCCATTATATAAACTCGAACTTAGAATCGTTCAAGTGCACATTTCAAGATACAAAATTGAAGTTCATGATCAGTGATAAAATCAGAACTCAATAAATAAAAAATAAAAGAAAATGATTATGAGTACAAAACTGAAATACTACAGAAATAAAGCCATACCCATACTTTCAGATTGAAAAACGGATGACTGCTACAAAGCTAAAAGACTTCAAGCCATTAGGCCAATTTTTGTACAATTAGATGTAGCATTTCAACGATTTTATACCAAATATCTAACAAATGAGTGGACCCTACTAATAATTTTAAATCTCAGTACCATTTGAACTAAAAATCATGAAAAACTTGAGCAATCTAATGCCTAAAATAATTGGACAGTATTATTATGTATACTTGGATTCCAAGCTAATAAAAGCAGAATTTCTAAAGGAAATAGGCATACCCCACTTTACATCTTAGAGAAGTGAAGCCAAAGAAAAACCCAACAAACAGCTAGCAAAAGCAATCATTTTCTCCAATCTCTTGAGCTCAAAGGCTTATGTGAACCCAAGTCACATTCAATTATATATTATACAAAAGAAAAAAATATAAAAGCACACTATTGAAGAACAGTATTACATTGCTTCAAAACTTATACTCAGAATTTTTCCCTTCTCACAGAATCAGAAAAGCCTTAAAATGCCAAAAAAAAATAAAATAAAATTTGGACCAGCCCACAAACAGTAAAGTTACATAATATATAAACAAATAGACATTATGCCTAATTGTTCTTTCTTTGGGGGTATAGGTGGGTTGGGGAGTCTTACAGTCTTTCACATGAATTTGCCAAGAATAACTAGTGTGTGTTTAACAGTGATTTAAAAAAATGACACAATTGTGCCTTTTTTTTTAAGGTCCAAATGTCTTAAGCTCAACGATACATCCTACATTTACAATTCTAGTTGCAGTTTACCATTTTGTTACATTGTAATATTTTTCTAAAAGTGAAAATTGTCTAACTTGCAAGTTTTTGAATATGATAAAGGTTAGGGGTAAGATCTCTTCTCTTCTGTTTTTTCCCAAATAGGGGCTAAATAATGAATAATTTACTATATATAATATATAAGAAGTGTGAATAGAAGAGAGAGATTCGATTTTTCTTTGTTCCTACATTTTTATGTTTATGGTAAAAAATACTTTTATATAACATTGTATATTTGGTATTAATATAAAACAAAACCCCTCTAAATCCCAGTTTCGCAATCATTTAATCAATAATAAATTGTCAATCTCACAATCTACATAGGGATTAATAATTGTGAGGACGACACTCCTAAGCATGAAAACATGCCAATCCACCTTCGTATCTGTCTTCTCTATACAAACAAACAAACAAAAAAAAAATAAAAAAAAATGAAAGTTTTAATGATATTGCCGCTTAAAAACAACATTCGATGAGCAAGATTGCATTGTCACCAACATTATAAACAATGGGTCCACTGAGCAGCCTCGATGAGGAACCTTCTATCTGGCCTCTCCACCACTAGTAGAGTGGCTTGGAAATATGAATATTTGAAGTAAGCCACTTGTATATTCCATTTGTACACTTTGATTGACATTTCATAATGTATAAAAATCGAGGTTATTGATTAATTTAAGTGTTGTTCAAATTAATGGCGTGTCATATCATGGGATGTAATTAAACATGTCAACCAAAAATGTAAGTGCAGCAAAATTGCGTGGGTTTTATGACTTACAACCAAATCTTAGAATAAATGATGTTTATGTGATCCTAATACATTGATTTTCAGAAGTGTCAACTGTCAAGCTGAGCCTATGACAATAGAATCCAAAATAGAGAAATTGACATAAATAGCATTAACATAAGGTAGCACCAGTTTTTTTTAATAAGAAAAGGATGGGGTTTCTTATCCGAAACAATCTCTGAGCTAGATTTTGTTCATCAAAACCAGTTACACTCTGAAATTCAATTCCAGTGTCAATGGAAATTCTTCCATATCTCTCTCGCCTCAAATTGTCTCCACATCTCAGTTTCACCATTTGCAATACCAATGCTGTAACCGTCTCTCCCCGTCTCCCCCTCCCCCTCCCGTTCCCCTTCAAAACCCATCTCCTTTTTCCGAGAAGCGCCACGAATTTCTCACTATCCGCCACAGTCGAAAGTCATGAATCTGCAAAATTATTCGACGACTACAATGAAGACGAGAGCTACGGAGAGGTGAACAAAATCATCGGGAGTAGGGCACTCGAAAATGGCAGTGGGATGGAGTACTTAATAGAGTGGAAGGACGATCATGTGCCCACTTGGGTTCCCTCTGATTACATAGCCAAGGACGTGATCGCCGAGTACGAAGCTCCCTGGTGGAACGCTGTGAAGAAAGCCGACGAAAAGGCTCTAAGGGAAGTTATTAGCTCTGGAGACGGGAGAGACATTGACGCCGTGGATCAAGACGGCCGGACGGCTCTTCTGTTTGTATCGGGGCTTGGCTCGGAGCCCTGCGTGAAGCTGTTAGCCGAGGAGGGTGCAAATGTCAACCACAGAGATAACAATGGCGGATTGACGGCTTTACACATGGCTGCTGGTTACGTCAGACCGGGAGTGGCGAAGGTGTTGATCGAATTTGGGGCGGACCCGGAATTGGAAGACGATAGAGGAAGAACCCCATTGGAATTGGCCAGAGAGATTTTGAATGTGACACCAAAAGGCAACCCTGTGCAGTTTGCTAGGAGATTGGGATTGGAGAATGTGATAAGGGTGTTAGAGGACTCCATTTTCGAGTACGCGGAGGTGGAGGAGATACTCGAGAAGAGAGGAAAGGGGAGGAACACGGAGTACTTGGTGAAATGGAAGGACGGAAGCGATAACGAGTGGGTGAAGGCCGGATTGATAGCCGAGGAGTTGGTCAAGGACTTTGAGTCCGGGCTCGAATATGCATTGGTAGAATCCATTGTGGATACGAGAAAATGCGAGGATGGGAAGACGGAGTATTTGGTGAAATGGACCGATATAGAAGAAGCTACTTGGGAACCCGAGGAGAATGTTGATCCCGATTTGATTCAAGAGTTCAACTTGCTTAGAAAACCATCGTGATTTGATCGAAGAATTGTGTTTGGATTTGCTTTCATCTTGAGATCGAGTTGATCGACCAATGTCTTTGGATTCTTCATTCTCTTGTATTGTTATTTATTTACCAAGAAAAAGATTGGCCTTATGATATAAATGGAACTTCATTTTTGAACATTGTATTCAAAATCTTGTGTTACACACTTAGGCATGTCTGGCATGGATTTTCATAATTGATTATTTGACCGTTTGCAAGGAAGTTGGGTCCCACCTGTGAGTGAAATGGTCAAAAATGACCGCTAAAACGGTCAGATTATTGCTTTTTTGGGTAGTTTAACGGCTGAAATTCTGCTTAAAATCATTATCAGACAGGATCTTATTTTTGGATCGAAAAACACACAAGACACTAAATGTACCTTGTATTTTGCGTGAGATTGGACGCTTTCGTGAAGCAATTTTCTAATGACGATGTAGTAAAAAATTAATCGTAACAGATAATATTTTCTCACTTCATACGTGTTTTTCTAAATATCCTCTCACGCAAGGAGAGTAGTTCCTACTCATGACTTTGAATTGAACAAGGTTCGTTGGGAAGTGTTCGATCAAAAGTTACTTTGTAGAAGAAATCACGTTCAAACATGCTCAAAAGGTCCCCTATTGGCTAATTCTGCCTATATTGTACTATTTATGTGTAGTTATGTACTTAATTTTAAGTGTACTTTTTAAAAAGTTGTGGAATCTTGTTTGCAACTTTTCCTTAATTTTTGTTATTTTTACTGCTTTCTTTTATTTTTGTTTATTCAAAGAGAATGACAAATTCATGATCCAAACTGAGGAAATGACTATTTTTGCTACACAATTAAAAGGTTCGAGATGAATTATACTAAAAAATAGATTGAGGATAGATTTATTAGTGAAGTTCGGGATGCAAACTGCAAATTTTCCTTTCCATTAACTTACCTAGTATTTACATATGTACGTGTGTACGCGTCTGAAAAATATTGTATTGCTATGTAAAATTGTAAAATAAGTATTGAGTCAATAATTCACATCAAATTTAGATGCAGATTTTGATTTTTGACATCTTTTTAATAAAAAATAAAAAATAAATTTTGAAAATTACACTAAAAAAGATTTGACAAAAACTGGAAAATACTGCAGAATCGATTTTAGCGGAAAATACTTCTTCAGCACATAACATTACTAGAAAATTATTGCAAATCAAATCCCCACACGAAGTTTGAGGAACGAATTAATTGCAAACTAATTCATACACACACCAGCCATGAAAATTGTCAACCAATCTCAGAGAGTTTGCTATCTTGGCTTCAATTATGCTATTTGTACAATCATACTTAACAATAATGGCTGACAATATCCGTGTTGTCAAAATTTAAGTTAGGGCTGTAAGCAAAAACCGCCAAAACCGAAAAATCGAACCGAAACCGCATTTTAGAAACCGTCGGTTTGGTGCCACATGAACCTGTCAACGAAATGGTTTTGAACCAAACCAAACCGGTTAAAAACGGTTTGGTTTAGGTTTGAGAATTTTAATTGCGGTTTAAAATCAAACCAGACCGGCGAAAAAATATATAAAAATAAAAAAATAAAAATATTGAAATTTCTGAAAATTCATCTAAATATGCAAAATTCAATGTTTTGTCATTTGTATGTATTTTTATCAATTTATAATTTTCTATTGCAAATATATTATTATTACCAAATAATCTTAATTTATATCTAATAATTTCAAGACTAACCTAATCTATCGAAAAACCTTTTCCTCTTTAGAATTCAAATTTTTACAGTTGTTTTTGAGTCTACATTCTCAACTGGAGGTCGGACACTTGATTCCTTTAGGAGTTTATTAGGTG
>CAIGRF010112889.1:4895-15753 GCA_903798235.1 Fraxinus ornus | reverse complement strand
CAAAAAATCTGAAAATTCAGTGACCGTTTGTGAAAGAAATTTCAAATTTCAGTGACCGTTTCTGAAACTTTGAAACTTCAGTGACCGTTTTGAAATTTTCAGGTAACTTCAGTGACCATTTGTGAAATTAACCCCATAAATAATTGACACTCTGACGTACACCCTCCTCACAACAGAGGGGGCTCACATCCAAATTCATAAGCCCCCAAAGGTTTTGCTATTTGTACATCCGAATTGACACCCCGGTGTACACCTCCCTCACAAAAGAGGGGACCCACATCCAATTAAAAATTCGTGGACCCCCTATTGTGAGGGTGGTTGTACACAATCCCGATGTACATGGCAAAACCCTAATAACAATGCCAAATGACCTTAGGCTTGTTTGAACACAATTTTTTAAAAAAAATGCATTTTGTAATAGAGTTATGATGAAGAATGTATAGTTAAAAAATAAATAAAAATTTTGAGTTTGCATGTAATATTATTTTATTAAATAATGTATGGTTGAAATGAGATCAAATCACTGTTCAATAATACACTTTAATAATAAAAAATGGAGCTCAAACAAGGGCTTAATTTATAATAATGAACATATATTTTATGAATTGGAGTTACATCTCATGCAATTAAGTTAGAATCTTGTGTATGTTTCATTGTTAGAACTACCAATTGCCTACAACTTTTATAACCAGTCTTTCAAAACTGAGCTCCTAAGTGAATATTGAAACGTCATAATTAAGGATAATTGTTTAAATAAAAAACTCACCAGCTTTCGAAAATGGAGTGCTCCTTTAACTTTCGCCTTTTAAATAAAAAATTCTTAGCCTCTTTGTTGTGTAAACTTACATGATGTCACTCTTAGAATTTGATTTTCAGTGTTGATGTGAGGACGAAAAGGATTCCCTTGTCCAAATCTTCATCGTAAGATTTGATTGTGATAGCAGCATATATGCTGGGTAGCATGGCCACCGAATGCATTGCCAATACCTCGTCATGAGATTTCTTTCTCCAAGAGTTCTTAAGCGTTTTTGACTAATGCACTTGGATGAGTTGTTTAGTCGATCGAAAATTTAGTCTTATTTGAAATTAGGTAGAAGTTGGATTAGTCTCTATTCGTCCAACATTTATATTTCAAATATTTAAAATGAACTTTAATTAGCCCCCTGTTTGTTGGGATTAAAATCGGTTTTTAGTGGATTTTGATAAAAATTAATGAAATGTATAGTTGAAAAGTTGTAGGTCCGATAAAATATATGATTAAAATTAATTGTTGATTTTGACTTTACTGCTAAAGTTTTAGATTTTAATCTTTGTCGAAGTTGTTGACATATCATGTATAAATAATACGTATACTCATTGGATTAATATTCCATTTTTCACTTTTACTCGTTACTCCACTATTTACCAACTATAAACTGACATTTTTGATTAAAAATAGACAAGCACTCATTATATGTACTATTAACGTATCCTAAAACGGGTCCATATGCAAGATTGGGGCTAGGACCATCATTTTCCAACAAATTTGATCGTGATTGAATTATACATGCATATCTAAACATGTCTATTGAATCTAGCTACTCGAGCTGGTCCACTCATACTGATCGAGCACATTTTTCTCAAAAATTACAAAAATATTACAACAAGTTCGAAAACGTGAAATTTGCAACTGCACAGAAATTATAGAGATAGATCTAGACGATCGTAGACCATTTAGTAAACTGACGTCTTCAAAAATGCTCACACAAATAAGTATAAACACATTGTGCTCGTATCTAGGTGGAGTTGGTCCAAAAATATTTTGATTATACTTTAGGACAAATTGAAGCAAATTGCAAGAAAATTCACATGAATTGGTTGACAACCTCCCCAACAGAGACAAGAGACATGACCTTCAACAATAATACAAGTAACATGTTCACTTGCACCCCACCCTCCACCCTAAAAAACCACCCTGTGCAAAGTGTAGAATAATTGCCTTGCTACCTTTGCGCCAGAGGGTGGAATCACAGTACATAAATTTGGAGTGACCATTTGACTATTTCCTAGGGTAGAATTGAATTGAACTAATCAAGGCCACATACTTAATCGGACGGTCGGGACATAACAAGAGGCATCTGGGCCCACAACAAAGTGGATACGCGCACTCCAACTGCGTCTGGGATTCATCACCTCGCTCAAACAGCTCAAAAGAAGTGAGAAAAATTAGAGGAAAGCGGGGCGCGTGTCTATATGTTCGTGTCAGATGTTAGTGCAAGTGAGAACGTGCACTATTTTCTTTTGACACACAGATCTATCCGTATTCATAGAAAATCTCAACTTTCTATGGACAATACTACCCTTCGTGTCATTTTCAAAGTGTGTGTATCTATATGCGTACGTGTGGAAAATTTAGCTGAATGTTGAGGACTAAAGTGCAATGGAGTTAAAGGCTGGGGACCTTCACTGATATTAAGTTTTATTTCGACCGTTGAACTTGAACCATTCAAAAGAAAGTTCAATCAGGGTTCGTTATCTAAAAATTCATTTTTAATTACACATTTTTCAAATAAAATATTTTACGTAAATTGAGATATATATATATTTTTTTTTTACTTTTTAACTATATATTTTCCAAAAAGTCTGTATAATAGAACTCATTTCAACACAAAACAAAAAAAAAAAAAATTAGGCTCAAACATAGTTTAAAGAAGAGTTTTTTTTACTATTTCTATTTTTTATTTTTTATCATGTCCATGTTTGACTCAATCTTTTTAAGAATAATTTATATAAAAAATATTTTCTTATTAAAAAACACAACTAAAGATTTTTTTGCTTTGTCCTAGAAGATTGTGAATGGAATAAAAGGAAATGATAATTTCGTGGGTGATGGACATGGTGCAAATTCAGTGACCATTTGATAATAATATAAAGTACGGTGAATAAAAGTGTGATAATGTGAAAAATTCAATGTGTAATTAAATGATTTAATTATTTTAGACGTGACACTCACGCAGTGCTTATTGACAATTTTAACTTCGTCAATCGAATTCCATCTATCCACGGAGGTTTCCCAAGCAACGGTAACTTCGTAGGTGAAGGATGGAGTATATCTTTTGCAAGTTCAGTGAATATTTGAAAGCAATTCAAAGTACAATTAATTAACCATGACGCTGAATAAAGTTCGATGTGTAATAAAACAATTAACCAATGTTATAAAAACGGCGTCTAAGCTCGAAGTGGATGCAAAATGTCTTGCTATGCACTTTTTCATTTTTTAGTTTTTAATTTTTATACGCCTTTCAACGCTTTTTTACGTTTTTTTTCTTTTAGTTATTAAATAATTGTTAGCTTGATTTAAAAATTTAAAATAATATTAGACACAAAGAATACGTTTTTTTTTTCGTTTTTTAACGCCTAGGCTTCGCCTAACCTTATCTCGGTCGAAGCTCGACCTTCATATTTCGCTACGTTTTATGCTTTTTAGAACACCGCAATTAACTCCTTCTAAATACATAAAAATATTTTTAAAAGATTATTGTTGTAAAACAAGCCAATTTATAATAACTCGGTGATAGACAACAAACTCGCGAGACATGGCGCTGGCAACTAGACACTTTGAACCTAGCTCTTGGTGCTAGTTTGCTTTTCAAAACTTCAAAACCCAATCTTCAATTACCTAAATTCCTTTTACCAATCAAAATTTCAATAATCGTTGAATTTTGATCACTTTTTCAACCGGACTTCAAAATCAATAAGATTTTTGTTCATTTTATCAATTAACCAACTCAATCTTTCCCAATAGGAATCTGTTTAACTATGTCAACGAGTCGAGTCGAGCCCGAGCAAAAAAAAAAGCTCGAGCTCGACTCGAGCCGAGCCAGCAAAACCCGGCCAAAAAAATGAGTACAACCGAGCTCGAACCTCCCGTGCCGAGCTTTTTTGCCATCGCTAAATCTGAGTCATACTCCAACAATTATAATTGACATCAAAATCTTGACCAAACATTTGTTTTTTTTGTTTTTTGTTTTTTTTGGGATAAGGTCTTTTAGGCCTTGTTTGCTACACATTATTTTCAAAATATATATTTTTTTATTTTCAATCACACATTTTTCAATAAAATAATATTACATGCAAATTAAATTTTTTTTAAAATTTTTTAACAACATATTCTTCATCAAAATACTATTCAAAAATACATTATTTTTAAAAAAAAAAAATTGAGACTCAAACATGTTCTTAATAAAATGGCCTCAGAGTTACTGCTCTAGTTTTCTTTTAACCACATGTTGTTCGTCAAATTACTATTCAAGAATACATTATTTAAAAAAAATTGAGACTCAAACGTGTTCTTAATAAAATGGCCCAATTTCGGACGCCAGCTTACAATCTAGCCTACTTTT
Organism: Fraxinus ornus; assembly: GCA_903798235.1. Lineage (NCBI taxonomy): Eukaryota > Viridiplantae > Streptophyta > Magnoliopsida > Lamiales > Oleaceae > Fraxinus > Fraxinus ornus. The sequence continues at coordinate 11,371 of CAIGRF010112889.1, read as the reverse complement.
TGATGAGATCAGAGTTACTGCTCGGGTTTTCTTTTACAGCAAACCTATAAAGAAAACGGTAAACTATGGAGGGTTCTTGGTATTAATAGTGTTACAGCAGGCAGTATTGATGGCCCTCTTGTGCTCCCTGCTGTTGCTGTCAAACTGCTGCAAAATCCTGCAGACAGGCAGGCTGCATAGAAAGGAGACGGTGCTTTAGCTTTAGCAGTAACTTCAATTGCTTAAAACCATACGTTGAAAGAGGAAAAAAATAATAGAGACTGAACAGAATGTTGAATTGAATGTGGGTTTTTATTGATTATTTTCAGTTGATTACACTGGTCAGAGATGAAAGATTTGAGATCTTTCATGGGTAAGTAGTACTTTAGAGCTTAGAGTTCAAAGCAACTTCTTTTATTAAATTTTGGTAAAGAAAATTGAGAGAAAGACACTTTCTTTTCTTTTCTTTTTTTCCTTTGGTTCTAATCTTTCTTTATAGAGAAATTCAACCACCAAACTTTTCCTTGTTTTTTTTCATTTTCCTCTTGTTTACCTTTCTGGGTTTTTCTGCAGGAACAAGAGAAAATATTAAGTGATCCTACTGCCTACTGCTATACTACAGTTGGTAGGCGTGGCTTGGAAGAAGAAAGAAGGGAGTTTTGATTTTCCTTTTTCAGTCTTTCTTTACTCAAAGAAAGAGTAGCTAGTGATTGAAAGAAAAAGTTAGGTTTGGAGGTTGGAGGGGGAATCTACTACCAACCTCTGAAATAGAACATGGATGCATACGAAGCAACAAAGATTGTTTTTCAAAGGATCCAAAGTTTGGACCCTGAAAATGCCTCTAAAATCATGGGAATTCTCCTGTTACAAGACCATGGTGAGAAAGAAATGATCCGTTTGGCTTTTGGCCCTGAATCTCTGGTTCAATCTGTGATTCTTAGAGCTAGGAAAGATTTGGGTTTAGTGTCATCAAATACTCCTTCAACCCCTTCAAGTCCTTCTCCTTCTCCTTCACCTTTCAGCAACCCTTTCTCTCTCTCAAGGACTAATTTTTCTTCACCTTCTTTTAGGCTTCTTGGTGGTGTGAATTTTCCGTCTCTCAGTATGCTTAACCAGTCTTCGACTGCAGCTTCCTCTTGGGCTAATTCAAGCCTGTCCGATTTTCAAACCCCGGATGATTTAATCAATCCTGGTTCTGCACCAGTTGCATATAATGTAACCTCTCCATCTGCTACGAATTCTGCTGCGCCACCTTTTTATACAACTGGAGAGGTTGATCTGATTGATGAGCTTCATTTACAAGATCACCTCTCTTTCCTCAACGATGGGTCTCCATCACTGATGGCTAAAAGCCCTGATATGTTCTACACACAGCAAGATTTGGGCTCAAGTCCAAGTGGAAATGGAGGCGACGAAGGGATGTTCTTCCCTTCTTGTGGTTCCACTGAGAACTGGGGTGGTGAGTCAGTCAACGGCTTTCCTCACCGCCGCAGCTGCTCAGCTAGTGATATCTGCTTGGGTCCTGATGATCTTGGTGGAGGGTTTGGATGGAAACCTTGTCTTTACTTTGCTAGAGGGTACTGCAAAAATGGCACCAGTTGCAGGTTCGTCCATGGTGAGAACGGAGCGGATGGGGCCGCCATGGTTGGCTCACCAAGCAAGTTTGAGATGGAGCAGTGCCAAGAGCTGCTTAGATCCAAGTCTTTGCAACAACAAAGGCTGGCCGCAGCCTCTCAACTCATGGCTTCTGCTAATTTCCCGTACTCCCCAGTGGCCACAAACAGATGCATGAATTTTCTTCTCCAGCAGCAACTGCAGACTGAAAGTCCAAGGCATGAACTTTTTTTACTTGATCTTTTTACTTGTTGGGTTCTAAATTTTGTTTGAAGTAAATTATGGCTTTGAACTTGTAGAGCCTTTATGGGTGATGATATGCACAAATTTAGTCGGTCTCGGCTCGAAAGAGGTGATTTTAGTTTGATAAATCCTGGTTCGAGGCAGATTTACTTGACATTTCCAGCTGATAGTACTTTCAAGGAAGAAGACGTGTCCAATTATTTCAGGTGCATATATTTCTTGTTAAGCTTGAACGAGGTTAATTAAACTATTTTTCTAGCTAATTGAACTGAGGAATTGGGTATATTAAACAATTTGCTTTATCTTGAAGTATTTACGGGCCGGTTCAAGATGTGAGGATTCCATATCAGCAGAAACGGATGTTTGGTTTTGTCACATTTGTTTATCCAGAGACTGTAAAGCTCATTCTTGCAAAGGGCAATCCACACTTTGTGTGTGATGCTCGGGTACTTGTCAAGCCGTACAAGGAGAAGGGCAAAATCCCAGACAAATACCGGTAACTCTCCTTGTCTAAGCCTTTCTGGGTTGTAGCCCAATTATCTATGGGTGGTTAATGTTATGGTTGTTGATACTCGTAGAAAACAGCCACAGATGGAGAAGGGAGAGTACACTGGAGGTAGTAGTAGCCCTATTGGCCTTGAGTCGAGAGATTCTTATGATCTTCAGCTTGGTAAGCAGATATTGATGCATAAACAATTTGTTGGTTTCTTTAAAAATCAATTGGTTTCTACAAGAATATAGCATTCTCCTATGACCTGTGTGAACTTTAAGATTCATTATTTATGTTGAGAATTTTCTTGTCCGGCATTAGGCTTGAGGATGTTCTACAACAATCCTGACATGCTATGGAGAAGAAAATTAGAGGAGCAAGCAGATTTGCAGCAAGCCATTGAGCTCCAAAATAGGAGATTTACGGGTTTACAACTTCTTGACATCAAGAAGAATAGCCACCAGCGAACTCTCTCGACTGGTATCATTATTTCATCCCCAACACACTCCCCGAATTTTTTGAACCAAAATAACGTCCTATCCGGTGAACGCAGCAGCCCGGAATCTAAAAAGGGTACCACTTTATTCACATCAGTTTTCATTATACATTGGAGTTTCATGGTTGTTGAAAGATGGGATAAAGATGTTTACATGTGAAATTATGTTGTTGCAGAAAATGTTTCAATTTTAGCAGTGAAAGATCCAGAAAATATTACTGCTCTGGAATCTAAACAGACCGTAAATGTTACTGATACAGAGAAGCAATATTTTCCTCTCAAGGATGAAAATGACAAAGACAGAGAAAATCCCAATAAAGAAAATGATTTGCAAGAAAGGTACTGGACCTCATTGTTTTCTGTTTTTTAATTTCATATCAAAACTCATTATTACCAGTAAGGCTCCAAAATTAGCATTCCAATGTGTTAGTTGAATTGAATGCCTATTAAATGTTGATGGTGTGACCTTTAATTCATCTATTTATGTGGTGTATGCATTAAATTTCTTTAGTTTCTTGATTAATCTGAATGCAGTTTGGAACACAACCTCCCTGATAGTCCGTTTGCATCTCCAAACGCTGCTGGAGATTATACGACAGCTTTCTCTTTGGAGCCTGGAGAGGCAGATAAGGTCGCATCAATTTCAGCATCGCCTCCTGCTAACAATAATTTGATCAGTTCATCCTTATTTCCTGCCGGTTCTTCCCTAGACATGGCTCCATTCAAATCATGTTACTTCCAAGTACCTAGGTATAGTTGATTACTCACGTCTCACTGCTTGCCTTACTATACTACTTATGGCTTGTTAATTTACACGCATTTATTAATATAAGCAAAGTACATACATGACTAATACAGGTTTGCTTCTGGTCATGAGACCATTGGAATGTAGGCCTAGAATCTTGTCTTGCTTTTTAGCTTCCGGGTAAGTAAACCAGTTTTAATTATGAGCTTGCTTATGCTAAGTACTTATATCTTGGTACTGAGGTTGGTTTTGGTATTTATGAATTTTGATACAGGACGAAGATTGATTGACCTGTAGTTACAACAAAAAATCAAATTCCAAGTCAGTGTCTGAGTACCAGCAGCATTAGTTCCAAATACTATACCTACTTACTATAATACAAATGCATACATTAAAAGGCAGTAAAGGAAGGTGGGACAGCCATCCATTTTCTCATTAATGAATTCTACTCTCTGTAATTTCTTATCTGTTGTTGGACCATAGGTAAAAAAAAGGTAATAGTTAGAGTGAAATCAAAGGAAAATCAATGTGTAGAAGTAAGTAAATTTCAGGGTCTGTAATTTCTTCCCTTTTCTCACCATTGATGGCTATTCCCCATTGTATAATCCTACAAAGAAATTAGAAAAATCCATATGGGTATCTTTCTTTACTTGTATAGCATATGCAAATACAAGAAAATTCAAGATTACACTACCCACGCCACCCCCACCGGCCTTTTTGTATAAATAGAAATAAAAATATGGTCTTGATTGGGGTGTTAATTGATGAACACGATTGTGCATGTACATTTCAAGAATTTGTCGTATAGTTGCAGTAGTTTTGTCTATATAATGGAATGAAGGGGTGGGGTGTCTTTTTGCTGCCTTTCTTTGATGGATGGAAAAGAAAGGAGGGTCGTAACATCACATGGGGGTACTGACAATGAAATAAACAATACTAATTTAATCTACTGTTAATTAATTGTTGTGGGGGCACCTCCACCTATGCCCATGTGATTTATGCCATTCAGATCACATCACATCATGTGTGAGAGTGAGAGTGAGAGTGAGAGTGAGAGTGAGAGTGAGAGTGAGAGTGGTGAAATAGGAGCCATTGATATCTTAAATGACGATGTGATACCGCACGTATGGCAAAGGATGCAGGGTGCAGGAATCTTTTGGGACAGTGGGTAATCCGTGTACATGTGCGCGTGCGTGTTTACCTTTATGAAATAAAGGAGTTCAAATTTTAGTGTGTTTTAAGTATATGTTTGTCTTCTATCCTTAAAAAAAAAATAATTAATTATACATTTGCACGATAAAATATTTTATACGTTACTTTTTAATAACATATTTTTAAAAAAATTACTATTTAAAACAATGTTTTTACAAAAAGATGGGCTAAATAGCACTTATAAAAAGTAACGTTAATTATCGTGATTGGTTTAGTTTAGGTGGCATCTGTTAGTTTGATGTCCTAGTAATATTTTTTGAAAGACATTATGGGTGTGTTTGAGTCACATTATTTTGGAAGAATGTATTTTGGAATAGTAGATTGATGGAAAATGTGTAGTTGAAAATGAGTAGAAGAATGAGAATAAAATTTTTAATATGTATCAAACATATGCATAAATGAATTAATATTCGATTATTCACATGTTTTAATTTGTAATAATAATATGAAGTTCCATGTTCATATTGGATTTTATAAATTGTATATTTGATGGTTCAAGTATAGTGAGACATTTTGTAACATGATTGATATATATTGTTCTCAGTACATAAAGTTAGCTTTATGTTGATAAGATTGAATGGTTCTTATTGAGATTTGTTTAGATATTGGGAATAATAATAATGATTTGTTTGGTGCACATTGAACGTGATCGCGTAGATGGCTCATATGTGACCTCTAGGAATGAGACTTTACTCGATCGTCGAACAAGTCACATAAATCTTGAACGAGTAATGTACTTTTGATTGCCACTTCAAGTTCTCCGAGGTATCAATAAAAAAAGTTCTAATTAGAAGATTGATCTCAGTGTTTTAATAATCGAGATGAAACAGTTAAATATCATATACTTGTAATAATGGAATTCGTTATTCATCACGATGAGATGATAGTCACTCCAAGTCATTTTCTATATGCCCAATGAAAAAGAATGTCTCTTTGTTGTCAAAATCAGAGAAGGTTAGTTTTCTGTTGGTGGTTTTAGTTTCGATTGATGGTTGGAGAGTTGGGTTCAGGTTGTGGGGGTTGGCGAGCTGAGTTGTTTGGTACGGATGACCTTTTTGTTATTAAAAAATTAAAACAAGAATAAAAACGTGAAAAAACAACATCGTTAAATTATGGGAGAATTTTCAGAATAGCCTATGAATAGTGACTTTTTAAGATTTTTGTTAAAAAATCAATTTTACCCTTAATGAAATGGGTCATTTATTGCAAGTCATATCCTTCTATTTTAAAGTAAGTCTCGAATTTGTCTTGTATTTCTTCTATTTTGATTATTAGTATATAAAACCATCCTTTGATCTAATGCATTAGCATAATCTGCTATTTTTCTTCCATATACTTTTAAAAGTTTATCATATTCTTCAGACGCTCTATCTAGATTTTCTAGTTGGGATTTAATTATTTCTATCTTCTCATCTATTTTTGCTATTAATTTGTCTAATCCTTTAACTGTATATCCTGACATTTTTAAACAATAGTATCATGAAATTTAAACATAATAGCAAATGATTCAAGTATCATAGATAATTTCAAAGTATTCTAATTTAATCCCTACGATTCTCTTAAGATCTTAGAAAAAATCTTTCAAAATTTAACAAGAAATAGTAGTTCTACCTTAATTTTGATCTGGATCTTTATTCTTAGAACTGAGTGACCTTCAGGCTCTGAATATGCAACTGTTCCCTTCAACGGCCTTCTGC
>CAIGRF010112887.1:12681-25613 GCA_903798235.1 Fraxinus ornus | reverse complement strand
CTTTTTCACGCTTCACATCCACGGCCAGATTTCTTCCACATGGGCTTGTGTAATCCATTATGTACATGAATATGTACATGGAGAATTATCCAATTTTTATGTGTACACCTCCACCCTTGTAGAAATACGCGGATCACATTAAAATCTGTGTTTTGGGACTGCCAGGTTACTCACACTGGAGGCCCCACATGTTTTTAAATAAAAGAAAAAAAAAACACCCACCCCCCCTCTATTAGTAGTCTGGCAGTGAACCCACCCCCTCCTCCCCTGTACGTGTATCACTTTTTTTAAAAATTAGGTTTGGACGTTGGGTGGGCCAATCCTAGTATTTAAATACCTGAAATTATTTATTACATTTTGAGTATTTCGTAAATGAAATCATTATAATCCACATAATTATTGGAACCAGACTCAAACCAAAACAATAATCAAAATGAGCTAACAATATGAATTATTTAGGCATAAAATCAGAATTTTGTAGGCATGCAAAATAATAATCAAAAGAATTGTAAACAAGCATAGAGACTTGACATGTAACAACATGATTGATGATGTGATTTCTACACCTATTCGAACAATCAAATGTAAATACTTGAAAGTCAATTTGATGGAATTACTACTTAATTTGGTTAAATATCGATCGTCGTAGGATAAACTTGAATTTGGATGGCTATTGATGAAAAGAAGTGAAAATTGAAGTATTGTAAAGTTTGGGAACTAAATTATAAATATTCAGAAGTTGATTAGGATCAAGAATGGGCGATCAAATATTGTGTGGATTAAATTGAATGAATCTGAAGTTACAAGACTTAAAAATACACAAGGATCGAAGATTACTAGAAGAAAAAATTAAGGACCAAGTATACAGAAGGAGGAAGTTGTGCTTTGCGAGTGCAGGGTCTAGTACTGTTTGGTAGACTGGGTGAGCAAAAGTGGGTGTATGTGCAATCGCATGTTGTCCTAACTTGCGATTGTACGTGGTTATGAGATAGGAAAAATCACGTTTCATTCTTTAACTAAAATTCTTCACAGAATCACAGATAATGCTTTTATCACGTTTTTAACTTTTAGAGATAATTTTGCACTACCAAGTTTAAGATGAAAACAAGAGGGCAAGCAACGAAAATTCTCCATTCCAATTCATATTTTGAAGATTATCTTTTGGATTTTGGGTAAAAAAGAAGGTGCAAAAGGTATTTTTCAAGAAAAAAAATGAAGAGATTCAAGGAATCAATACTTATCCTTTTTTCTCCCTATATCGAGAATTCGGCCGATGTCTCATATTTCAAACATGATTTCTTGTATTTTCATAATGATCGGCTAAAATGTAATCATTGTGATATGGATGAAACCTTTATCGTGAAATTTTAATATAAATTTCAGGACTTCGATATTTGTTTATTTCAGATAATTGTTACGGACATATTTCATAGAAATATAAGATTGTCACGTGCGATTATATGTTTAATTCTACATGAGAAATATTGTTGAACAAAAAGAGAACATTGATCGTTAAGATTAAACAAGTGTTGTCACGATCTTTTGTTGTGTCAAAACAGATTGATAAAGAATTTCAAAATTTTAGTGCTTACTTATAAATTATAATCATCTTACAAAAGTTTTTTAGTTGCTTGTTAGAGTAGTTTATGTAATTAGTCATAAAAATAACTCAAGTACATCTTGACTATTTGATTTGAATTATTATTAATTATTACTAGATTAAATAATTAGTACTTGAGAGAATGATATTTTATTCACTAGTGCATTATTTGGCTAAGATTTTGTACACTTATGAAATATTAATGATATACGAAAGAAGTGTAAGCAAAAGCCACGTGAGACTGTGAGAGTTACATTGAACTATCGTTACCTACCTAGTCTGTTGACAAATATATTGAAAAAGTTATCACGCCGAAAACAAGAAAAAGGACATATTGGGGGCGATATAAGTCTTGAATGCCCTCGTCACCTACAACTATTCATTTGCATTTTTAGAAAATATTTATACTACTTAGCTCCTATCTGCTGCAAATTCTTTAAAAAAATTATTTATTTTATGTTGCACATTTTCTCAATAAAATAATTGTGCATGTAAACTCGAGATTTTTTCCTATTTTTTAGCCACTCATTATTCAAAAAAAAAAAAAAATGGAATGCCCTTGATTTATAGGCAAAGTACACTATTGGTTCCCAACTTAATTTCCAGATAGTGAGCATGTCACTAAATTTTAGAAATGAGCAAGTTACTCCCCAACTTGTTAACAATTACACAATCAGTCATCAACAACAAAAATCATCTAAATTTCCATTTCATCAATAAAAACCTTCTAAACATTTGTCAAACCATTAATTAACTGTAGTCCGTCACGCTTCTAACTTTAAAACTTTATATTTTGTTTTCCACATTGGGCTAGTATTCTAGAATCGGAAGCTACTCGTGTTTCCACCTTGGGCTAGTATTCTAAAATTAGTGCTTTCTATCGCTAGTTAGTGACTGATTGTAATTTAAACATTAGGAGACTTGAATTTTTCTAAAGATTTAGGGGTCAAATGCGAGTCAATAAATATATTGAGGACTTCGGGGACCAAAGATGCAATATCCCAAAATACACTGGCAACAATAAAGATCAACAAGGCGCCTCCTGGACCGAAAGCTACCGCATCGGCCCTCGAATGCAAGGAAGAAAGTGGCGGACACAAACAAACGATACATACACTTAGAGAGAGAGAGAGAGAGGGGTGGGGGGTGGATATTATTTATTTTTGGATAAGAGCGTCACACAGATTTGACTCTATATTCACTTTATCTTTATCTCAATTAAAATATTAAAAATAATATCATTACAATAATTATACTGCTACTAAATGAAATGTTTGATATCGTGATTACAATTTTCTCACAATTATATTATATTTTAAAATTAATCTACTTGTACATTAAACTTGACATTCCCTACATGTAAATAATCTGGCAATAGATTTAAACAAGTGTTGTTAAAATCAACAATTTTGCTACACATACGTTTTAATTAACATTTTATTTTACATTGTAACGTGTCACACAATCTTATCATCGATATCTCTAATAATTAAAACAATAATGACATCAATTTTCGGATGTATTTAAATGTTATCCAAGTTGTACATAAATAATGTACAAGTAGGATACTTCTAAAATCAATGGCCACTGTGTCTGCCACATCTGATAATGTCAATCAAATTATCAAACTTTGATATATGTCTCTGTTTGGTACACATCAAAATTTTTATTTTTATTTTTCTACTCATTTTCAACTACATATTCTTCAATATAATAATATTTTTCATCACATCAATAACTTTTTTCAACTAAACATTCTACATCAATATACTATTTTAGAATACATTTCTCCAAAATAATATGGCTCAAACACACCCTATGAGTGTGTTTGGTGCATATTAAAATGAGAAAATGTATTTTTTTGAAGTGATGTGATGAAGAATATGTTGTTGAAAAAAAAGGAAAATTTATTGATGTGATGGAAAATATTATTTTATTGAAGAATGTGTGGTTGAAAATGAGTAGAAGAATGAGAATGAAAAAAAAATGTGGAACAAACATGGGCTTACACTACAATCTAGCTTGATGATGAGGAATACGTGGTTGAAAAAGAAGGAAAAGTTATTGATGTGATGAAAAAAATTATTTTATTGAAGAATGTGTGGTTAAAAATGAGTAGAAAAATGAAAATGAAAAAAATAATGTGGGTCAAACAGGGGCTATATATTGTAAATGATTAAATTACTTATACACGCAGTGTATATATTGAATGACACCTCTTATGTGTTAAAAATACGATAGTTGATTGAAAAGAGTATTGTCAAGATTGATGCACTAAAATCTATCATAAATTAATGTGTCAACCTTTATGTACATATAGCATGATTGTGTAGCAAAATTGTATATTTTAAAGTGTGTCATCAGCTCTCATCCACGTGTCCGTTTCTTTTTCTCTCTCCGCATTGAAATTGAAGAAGAAAGAGGAGAAAACAGAGAGAGATTCATCCAAAATTCTCTACTCAAAGACAGTTCTACGTCTTCTTTTACGTTTCTGAGGATTTTGATCTCGACTTTAATTTCTTTCTCTATATGAACAAATTATGAAAATTTGTTTTGATACACAGTGATGAGTGTTTGATTCTCCAAAGAAAATAAATTAATTTTTATTGATCAAAAGAGTGGTTGAGAGATGTACATAGGAGGCGGTGGAGCTTCAAAGAGGAATTCTTTCAAGGATTCTCTCAAAGTTCTTGAAGCAGATATTCAGCACGCAAATACTCTGTATGTGATTTTCTCTCTCTATCTAACCTATTTTTCCTTTTTATTTTTTATTGAGTTTATTGAAATGAGTTTTTTATGATTGAAAATCATTTACTTCTATTCTATGTTTTGTTTTAATTTTCCAGAATCAGTTATACTTTTATCTTGAATTCGTATTTCATTAATATTGTGTTTTGTACTTTACTGATTAGTGGTCATTAAATTAGTGGAAATAAACATAATTAATATTTTTTAGAAAATAATTTAATGGTCTAGCAGTGCACTTAATTAGGAAGTTTTGCAAATGATGATAGTTAGAGCACTTTAGTGGTTACTTCAATTTGGGATAAAGGTATCTTTTCTATATTCAACTGGGATTTTGGCTTTTAACTTTATTTTTTATTTCTTTTCTATGGTGCCTTTTTTTTTTTTGGCAAATTTATTCACATTATATTTTAGTTGAATTTCCTTGTGGACAGTGAACAGGAAACAATATGAAAAGAGAAATTCACATGAAAATTAACCTGTGTGTGTGTCAAAATTCAAATGGTTGTTATGGAAACAATATTACGAAAAAGGACTTTCTTTTGGAAGAGATTATTATTATTACTAGAACTGTTGGTTATGTTATTTGATTTACTGACAGCTTCAACTTTATCTCTGTATTGTTTTATTGGTAATTATTACATCAGCTTGCTATGCACTGAGGTAGTTCTTTGTATAATCAGCTGGCTTGATAATTTTTCTTGAACTTTTTCCCATTTTTTGTAAATTGAACCTGTTATTGTCATGGCAGGGCTTCGGATTTTCCAAGGGAGTATGATGGTGCATGCCTACAGATGAGAATCTCATACAGTCCAGCAGCTCATTTTTTCCTTTTTCTAGTACAATGGACTGACTGCCACCTTGCTGGAGCTCTTGGACTTTTGCGAGTCCTAATATACAAGGTTGATACTTGTTCCTGTTGATGCTCGTTTTCCTGCATAAGTTTTGCTCTCAATCATTGCATGCAATTGAACGTAATGCTTTGCATCACAGGTTTATGTTGATGGCACCACAACTATGTCCATGCATGAGAGAAAAGCAAGCATTAGAGAATTCTATGGTAAGCTCTGCGGTTGTTTACTGATTTTACAGTCTCACTGACACCAACCTCAAAACTAGCAGTTTCTGTTGCATCTTATGTTTTGATATATCTTGTGATCAGCTGTTATTTATCCATCTTTAATGCAACTTCAAAGAGGGGTCACGGATTCAGAAGATAAGAAACAGAAAGCTGTGTGCCTGGAGAGATACAGAAGAAGAGACGAAGAAGAATACAGGCAATGCACGGAATTAGATATTGAAAGGGAGGAAGAATGTGGGATTTGCATGGAGACGAACAGTAAGATTGTCCTGCCAAACTGTAACCATGCCATGTGCCTGAAATGCTATCGAGAATGGTAATATATCTCTCCTCTCTCTTTTTAATCTGTAGTTAAAATAGCAAATCTATTTTTTACTTTCCAAGCGTGTGTGTGTGTGTGTATTAGATTTTTAATTCATTAATGGTCTCTATGAGTGTAATGTATGATTTGGCTTAGTACACGTGATTAACAGGGAAGGAAAGACATAAGACCTTTCCCTCTCTCTTGGTGCCTGAATCTGTATCAAATTGCAGTGTGAACATGAATAACATCTCCTCATGCTCTTATACCTCATTGCCGTTGTCTTTTTGTACTATTCTCTAAATCTATATTTTATTCATCTCTCACTGCTACCCGGGTAAAATGACTATATTTACTTAGGGAAAATAAGAAAGGAAGAAATGTAAGTTTGATAATTATTTCATGGATATCACTTGATTATATTTTCTTTGGAATATTGACATGGCATTATTTAGTTAAGGAGTCCACTAGCCAAGATCATACATTGTAGAGAACTAGTGCCAAGGATGACATAAGTACCAAATTTTGACTAACTAGTCAAATTGAACTTGTGCATATTTTCTAGATAATATTGGACTTCGTAATATGGTTGGTGTCAACTTTCTCCTTACAGCATTTCGCATCAGAAAACTTACATTTCTCTAAGCCTGAGAAGCATGGGACACGAACACTATGACGCCAACACGTGATTTTTTAAGAAAGTAGAACATGTGGACATCAATTTAATTTGTTTAAAATTCTACATTTATATAATATATTCTATTTTTGTACCTTTTACTTTCTAGTAAAATCGATACTTTTTTAGTTTTTATTTTTATTTTTATTGGTGAAATCTTTTTAATAAGACTAGATGTTTATTATATTAGAGTAACTTTGAATTAAACTATATATTGCTACTGAGAGAGAAATAAAATGACTACAATAGAGTCAGAGAAGTTTTCATATCTGACATGATGCAGGACGTGTCAGACATGGACACTAACATGCCACCTAGTAGGGAGTCCTTGCTTCATAGCTCTAAGCTTATTCTCTAGCTTATATGTAATTTGAAAGCTGCTTAAGGATCTTACGAATAGCTAAAGTCTGAACATGTCAATGTCTGCACTGGAGGAGATTCTGACCATAAATGGGGGGAATTCTTTTGTAATTTTTTTCTTCTTAGTCAAAGCCCTCTCGACCAAGGACTGGCCCCACTTGTACTTTCTATTTTGGGGACCAAAGCAGTATCTAGACCAACTGTCATAACATCAATTTTGCTTTTCATCTTCTCCTGTAATTGCACTTCCTTTGTCGCCAAGTGAGATTTACACCTAGCGCTGGAGAGGCAAATGGAATATATGGATGCTTCCTGGAATCCTTCTCGTTATTATTACTCACCCAGTCTCAAGTTAAATTTTCAAGAATACAGCTATATTTTGGCCAATGTGTTGATGATGTAGGTATAATTTCAATTTTCAATGTTATTAGAATCCCACATTGCTTGGGAAAATATAAATGATCCACTTAATAAGGTGAGGGCAATCCTCCCCTAATAAGCCGGTTTTATTAGGTGGAGTTAAGTCTAATATTCCTAACATGGTATCAGAGCTAGGCCCAATTATGCAATGTTGGGTGCCACCCAATATCGATTTGTTCACAGTTGTTTGGCATGGTCCACGCTGTGCGTGAGGGGGCGTATTAGAATCCCACATTGCTTGGGAAAATATAAATGATCCACTTAATAAGGTGAGGGCAATCCTCCCCTAATAAGCCGGTTTTATTAAGTGGAGTTAGGTCTAATATTCCTAACAAATGTAAACACATCATGCTTCTTCCCCCGTATGCTTTTAGAATGGTTCAAAGTCGGGTGTGAGGTCTATTTCTTCAGGTTGTATGTGCAAATTAAAAGTGGAAGAATATAAAATTCACACGTTCTCACTGGGTGTGAGGTCTATTTCTTCAGGTTGTATGTGCGAATTAAAAGTGGAAGAATATAAAATTCACACGTTCTCACTGATTTTAGGATCATGCAGATTGTACTAGGAAGAAATAAATTCAAGATCACTGGTGGTGGAATACTTTCTCTGCAGGGAGTTTACCATTACTTTTGATGGTTGAGGAGGCGGAGGGAAGGGAGGGAGTCTTGTGTTGTGCCTGATGGATGTTGGCATCTGAACAAGCAGGCTAGGGATTGATTGCACAATTTCAATGTAAAAGTATTTTTATTTTCAAGGGTGCTAAAAAGATTCTCAAAAGTTCGTGTTATGTTTTTTTTCTTGTGTTATTTAATGCACATAGCTAGTTCCCAGCCCAAATAGAGGATAAGGTTTGCACTAAGTTGATAAACAACACAAGGCTTTGTCACATCTTATTGCAAGAATATATTGAGATAAAATGTGAATACACTACAATAGATAAGCTAAGAAACGAAAATGGATAAATTAAGGGGAGGAAGGTGTCTGTGCCATGTCTTAAAGAAGCTCGTGTAGTCATGTTCTACATGTTCTAGGAGCCATGCAAGTCAGTGAGCAAGCTAAAATAGGGAGAGGTAGACTAAAATTAACATTAACCTTTTGAAGTGGAAAAGGTTTAAGTTGACTTTGACATATCGAACAGTGATGAACTGAAAGAAATGGTGAAAAAGGTTTAATGTAATCTACCCTAATTTGGGAAAATACAGATTTTTGTTTTGTTCTATAAAAGTATATTTTTCTTTTTTATTTTTTGTGGTGGCAGTTTGGAGGTGGGTGTCTCTCAATTCTGCTTTTAATTTGTTTGTAAGTGTTGTTTCTGAGGGATGAGGTTTCTATGAAAAGAGGTCCTCTTTCTGCACAGAGGGAAGTAGAAGGTTGATATACCCGTCAGAGGGAAAATGTGAAATTGCAGAAATAGTGTTGAATTCGTCTCCTGTTGCTTCAAAATGGCGCTCTAAATGTACGATTGCTTTTATATATGTGCCTACGCATGTGGATATTGGGACCATAGCGCAGCATACTACTTTAGCCTTTTGTATTTTGGTTTCAAACCTTGATCACATATTTCTGCGTGTTTCTTTGAAAGCTTGAGTGCCATTATTATATGTCCTTCCCAGTTTCTGTCTCCTTGTTTGGCTAAGCTTCAGCTTAAAATGTCCCCTTTCAAGTAATAAAGCAGGTTTTAAAATAAACAATTATTTATTTGTCAAAATTGGAAATACATTATTATTTTGAAAGTAAAATAAGAGTTACTTTCATATTAAGTAAATTTTTTAACTTGAAAGCAAGGAAGAAAGTGATTTGTCCATTCATTCTTTTAAATAAATATTTACTTCAAGATTAGATAAACATGCTCCATCATAGCCGGTGAAGCTCTCCTGTTCTGTTCTCCCTGCTAGGTTGGATGAGGCAACTTTTCGCCCAAGGTCGTATTATCAATTTATCCATGTTTTAGCCCACGTGTAGGGATGCTCACACGATCTGATGGAGAGACAGACTTTATACTTGGCATTGTGTAATGGACTATTGTGTATTTATTCTCCTGAGATGAAATTTAAATTGAATATTAATGCGATTGATATGTTTGGTGCAGGCGTACGAGATCACAATCGTGTCCATTTTGCCGGGATAGCTTAAAGAGGGTGAACTCTGGTGACTTATGGGTATTTATGGACGGCAGGGATGTGATAGATATGGCGACTATCACGATGGAAAATCTGAGGCGGCTGTTCATGTATATAGAAAAATTGCCCCTTGTTGTTCCCGATACCCTTTTTGATACTTATGATACCCATCTGAGGTAATTAACTAGTATCGTGATCTTTGGGTGGCTATTAGTTAACACACTAGATTGCACGTGGAAGCAAGAAATAATCTGTAGAGACCTAGATTTAGAAACTCGAATGATGATGTCTGGCTTATGATTAGAAACCGCCTGGCTTTATTGTAGGGCAGGGTTTGAAGCTATTTTATGGAAAATGAACAAGTTTGAAGGTGTATGTAGAAAATGTGTACATGCTTGTATAGTTTCTGTATGGATTGATGCTATCCTAGACAATTTATATTGACAATTAATCGAAACAAAACCTGGTGTTTCATATTTTGAGTGACATTCGGAGCTCTTTGACAATTAATGCTTCCTCGGACGAACTTCCTAGATTTACATCGATTATTGGTGTCCGTATAATTTTAGGGCAAAATGTCATTTGTCTCTAGATCATTTTATTTGTAGGTTTTGTTCAAAAGAAACTTAGAGCATATAATTATGAAATATTGAACCTGGAATGGTAAAAGTTTAACACGATTGAACCGAAGAATAAACAGTGTCTCTGCTTGATCGCATGAAAAGCCCAAAAAAATATAAAGTCTTAACCCATAAAACACCAAAAATTTTCGGTACATATTGGATCACTTTATACGGTTCTTTAAATGGGCTGTGCGTTCTTAGGTGATAATTGAAGTGTACACTTTTTGAGAAGAAGAAGAACGAAATTAAGTCAAAGGTGAACGTTTATGAGTGTACTTTAGGCGAAAAAATTTGATTACTTCACATTTGACAAAAAAGAATTATTAGCAATAGAACTTTGGTAACATGACAAAAATTAACGTTCAAATATGCTACGTGTGAATATCTATTATTCATGCATCCATTCATTTTTAACATTGAGGGCAGAGTGACAAATCCTGTAGTGATGTTAATGGGCGGGAGCAGTTGGGGAGCACGAGCCATGTTGTTTACAAAAAGTTGGGTCGGCTCACCCCTCCAACTCGCCGGTTGGTGCGGCGATCCGAGCTAGATCACGAGCCACTCGCTGGCTAGATTATTTATTTTTATTTTTTAATTAATGACGATTATTTATTATTTGCTTGAAATGTGATGTAGTCGAAATTTGTAAATGGTTTAATTGAAAAATTCAATTTTGTGAAAAGTGTTTGATAAAATAAACCCATTTTTAATTTAGATAAAAATCAGATTTTAGTATATTTTGATAAATATTGATTGAATGTGTGGTTGAAAAGTTGTGAAACACGTAAAATGTAATTAAAATTAATTGTTAATTTTGACTTAAATTTGTATTCATTTCTTTTAGATGAACCAAACAGTGGCTAAATGTAAAAATCCTTCCCCTCTATTCGGACATTATAGACAAATAAAATCTACTTTACGTGTTATGTAAACGCTTATGAAAAGATATAAGGTCATATTCTGCAAGCCAAGGACAGAGACGTGATTCTATTCTACTTTCATTATTGCCCAATTAACGTGATAAATATGGATCCATTTTACAAATTTCATCAAAATATTTACATCTGGTAGCGCAAATAAATTAGCGGATGATATGAATAAATCGCGGGCAATACTCAACAATGTTGTTTCAACCACTGAAGTATATTAAAGAACTCGACCCCGACCAGTGTTTCATCCGATACTGGTACTCCAAACATACGATTATCGTACATTTCGAACCGTATAGTCGAAACCAGAGTACTTGTTGTAGGATAAAATAAAGGTTAATCAAAGTATATCAATCAAACCGAAGGCCCGTGTTTACACGGTTTCCTTAAATCGAATTCGCCGCCTCACCGGAGTGCACGAGGTTTAGATCGGTGTTCGATTCCCAGGATACAATCGGTCGTCGGTTCACGTTGCACTACGAACCCGTTGTGTCTTCTCTATCTCTCGAAGAATTCAGAAAATGGAACCGGAAAGAAAACTAGTTGATGATGGAAGAAAATGTGGTATTTTCTCGTGTTTCTTTCCAACCGAGAGCTCCTCAATTTATAGCTATAGAGGTAGAGCCAGCCCTTAATGCATTGAATGGAGAGTGACATGAATGAGGAGTTACAACACTAATAAAAATGAAAATTGATGGAGGAGAAACTGATGAAAATGAATGAGGAGTTTCAAAGGATGGAGGAAACTGATTTTCATTCAATTCAATATTTCCAACACTTGTTATACAACTCTACTCTATTATTATATCACGTAAGGAGAAAATATTTGTTGCAAATTGAAGTTTAAATTATTTTGAATGAACTCCAAACAATGTTCCGCTCAAGGATCGAACATTGCAACGAGAATAAAAATCTAGCCCTTAGAATCGCACGAAGGCACAAGAAAATATGGACGTAGAGATTGAAAACGTTTTTCTAAGTGATGTAATGTGAATACCAAACAACAAAGCGAGAGTTAAAAAATTGAATTTACAAGACTTAATAGTGTTTATAATGAAAGAAATATTATTAGAAAAGTGTTTCTATACTGGATACCATATTTGCAAGGTTGATACCATATATGCAAGGCTTACCGTATATGCAACAGTTACCGTATACGCAACAATAACCGTATATGTAGAATGGACACCGATTTTACACATTTGATACCGAATTTGCAGTTTTAACAAATCAAATTATATATAGAACAAATCCAATTATTTGTTAATGACAGTAAGAAATAACAAGTAAATTAATAACTAAATAGTAATAAACTTTGAACCCAAATTAAACAGTAAACTTTTAACCCGAATTAAACAGTAAACTTTTAACCCGAGGCTTGTGTTACACATAGTTTCCTTAAAACAGATTCGCCCCTCACCGTACGTGCTTGAGGTATAAATTGAGCGATTGCTTCCCAGGATACAACGGAAGAACAGTAAAATCTGAGCACCACAGATTTTACTCGGGTGAACTAAGTTAGTGCCCGAACAATATCACCACAAAGACTGAAATAAAAATTGAAAATGAAGACAGAATAAAACTGTATGCAGATGAATTCACATATGAAATTTGAGTGTAGAAACTGGAAAAAAACCAAGATATATATAGACTTGGATCTTGTAACTTGTCATTCACTTCGTGGCAATTACCACAGGAGTTTTGAAATTTCAACAGTTTCAGAAAATTTTGCTCATTTCGGTCCGATATTCGTGTATGCAGGTCGCGCCCGCATACAAGTTCAAGGTCCGAAGCTCATTTCGGTCCATGATTTGTACCCCCCTGCGCACGCAAGTGGAGAGAGCATCTATGTTACACATGATTACACCATTCTAAAATGTAATCCTTTATAAAGTGATTTTAGTTTTCATCTACTTCCTATGTGGAACAAACTTATTCTTGATTTTCCCACCAAATAAATTCATTTCACATGGCATACTTTGAGTTTCAAATTCTCATTTACCTGAGCATTATTTTTGATAAGTAAGTATATGATTTCGATGTACTCACGGATGAGAACACAAATCAACTTTCATA
>CAIGRF010112887.1:0-11080 GCA_903798235.1 Fraxinus ornus | reverse complement strand
CCCACCCAATAGGGGGCCGCCACTTGTCAATTCGGTGAAAGATTAGGTAAAAAATTTGGTACAACAAGATTTTTCCTTTATGATTTATCCTATCTCAGTGGGACCCTTTTTTTATCCAAATTTTGTTGCGCCTTTAACACTGCCATACATTGAATTGATCCGTATTTGTATTAGAGTCAAAATTTCATATACTGTACCAGATTTAGGCATGGGCTTCAATTATTTCCTTTTTATTTTATGTATTTTTGGATTCAAGAAGTTATGGGCTAGCATTTATCAAGAACCATCCAAAGAGGTAAGCATTTGCTATTTTTCTTTGGATTAATTTCACAAATGGTCACTGAAGTTACCTGAAAATTTCAAAACGATCACTGAAGTTTCAAAATTTCAGAAACGGTCACTGAAGTTTGAAATTTCATTAACAAACGGTCACTAAATTTTCTGATTTTTTGGCCAAGTTTGAGACAATTTTTCGATAACTTCCGACCACCAAAATCGTCGATTTCGGATACCGTTGGAAAGTCCACGATGTCCTCTTCAATTACCACAAAAAATCTCCCCAAAACTCCATGTGATTTGGCCGGAATAAACCCACGAAGTCGGCAACCGAAAATTGTGAAAATCTGCACAGTTTTTCAGATTTTTTGGGCAAATTTGAGGTAATTTTTCGGCAACTTCCGACGACCAAACCGTCGATTTCGAATACTGTTGGAAAGCCCACAATGTCCTCTTCAATTTCCATTAAAAATCTCCCCAAAACTCCAAATGATTCGGCCGGAATAAACCCACGAAGTCAGCTACCCAAACTGGGCAGATTTTCAGACTTTTTTGGTAGCTGATTCGTGGGTTTATTCCGGCCGAATCTCTTGGAATTATGGGGAGATTTTTGGTGATAATTGAAGAGGACATTGTGGGCTTTCCAACGGTATTCGAAATTGGCGGTTTTGGTGGTCGGAAGTTACCGAAAAAATGCCTCAAACTCGTCCAAAAAAATCTGAAAATCTAGGCAGATTTTCACAATTTTCGGTTGCCGACTTCGTGGGTTTATTCCGGCCAAATCACATGGAGTTTTGGGAAAAGTTTTGGTAGTAATTGAAGAGGACATCGTGGGCTTTCCAACGGTATCCGAAATCGACGGTTTTGGTGGTCGGAAGTTGTCGAAAAATTGCTTCAAACATGCCCAAAAAATCTGAAAATTCGGTGACCGTTTGTGAAAGAAATTTCAAACTTCAGTGACTGTTTCTGAAACTTTGAAACTTCAGTGACTGTTTTGAAATTTTCAGGTAACTTCAGTGACCATTTATGAAATTAACCCATTTTTCTTTTATTTTCGAATTTAAATTTTTTAAATATATTTAAGATTTTTGTCTGTAAATATTGAAATATTTATTTTAAGACGAGGTTGGTCAACTACTATGAATTTGAAATTACACAAATGTGGATGGTCCTCACAGCGACCTTTACCATAATGATTTGGCTTGAAAGTTCTGAAAATAATATAAAAATTTGATCAAATAAAAAATGAAAAATTCAATTTGATCTCCATTTTTTTCTCTTTTCTTTTCAACCACACATTATTTAATAAAATGTTATTACATGCAATTCAAAAAAATCTTTATTTTTAACCATACATTTTTCATCGATCTACTATTCCAAAATGCGTTCTACCTAAAAAATTGGTCTCAAACTGAAAATAATAGTAAAATCTGGGCATTCCTTCCTTGAGATAAAGGAAAGAATCTGGTGCATAATAAATTAATGAAGTAGGACCAAAAATGTTATAATCAAAGCCTTTGATTTGAATGAAAGAAAAAAAAAAGAAAAAAGTGTCACTAACAAGATTATTTAACGAAGTTTTTAGACAAAAAGCGCATGTAGGTCAGCTTTTATACAAGGAGACTCGTAGGAGACGAATCTACTTTACAACGATATTTTTATAATTTGGCATGCATAATCAATATAGTCGGGTTGGATGTACAGAAAAGAAGCCAACAGAATACACACATTTGTGGGTCGCACGCATTTTAAAAAATTTTAAATACATTATGGGCCTTGCGCATTTGTGTCTATTCTAGTCAAATTCTGGTGGGTTTCTTCTGTACACGGGGAAAAACCTAATAAATATTCAGGATGGGGATATAGGGGCAGCCCTGAGTTGCCCAAGTCTATTTTTTTTATATATATAATAATAATATAGAAATTAATTAAAATTGTTCTTCAATGAATGTGGCTATGAATATTTTGGAATTAACAAGATTGACGATTATAAATCCATGTCTGAGTCAAATATTATGATGATAAATCGATGTTTAAGTCAAATATTGAACGTGCGTCTTTAATTTGAAAAATAAAAAATTCAGTTAGCTTGCACGACACGGCACTCATAAATGGAGAAAATCCAGTAGTAGAACAGTGTTCAATTTCTAACTCAAATACTAGTGTGACTGTGACATATGTTTTGACTTAAATGGTGAAGGGTGGATAATTGCTCATCTAAACTTCGTAATAAAAAGGCTGCTTTCATTTGAATGAAAAAGGAATAAAAAATTTCAGTTTCACTTTCCGGCTTTGAATGAATTTCCATTATGGAAAGAGAACCACCCTTTTTTCATTGGGCAAAAAATGGTCGGTCACCTTGTCCCCACCCGTAAGGTTTGGGCCTCCGGACCCTGCAAACTTATTATTATTATTATTATTTTGCTTTTTATTATTAAATCTTGATGGGCACCGATGATTTGCTTTTTTTAAAAGGGTAATTAGCACGTAACGTCCTCATCTTTCATTGTTATTGAAAAAAACGTCCTTACTTACTTTTCATTTTTTGACATTTTCGCTATTATTTCCACTTTTCATTACGCATAATTTCATTTTCACATATTTTCTCAATTTAAAATTTCTGAAATGAAGAATATACCTTTCTCTTTAAAATAAAAAAAAAAAAATTAATTGCAATCACAGTTACACATTTAATTACACAAACCATCATTACTATCAATTTTCATCAAATTCCTAAATAGAAAGTTGTGAAATGATGAATATACACTCGTATTTAAATAAAAAATATATTTTTTTGATAAAAAAAAAAATAGTATAGTACCATTTAAAGATTAAATCGTGCTTTTCACTAATTTCAAATTATTAAACAGGGAAAAATAATTTATTATTTTATAGCTTCAACAATAATAAAAGTTGTACTATCATAAAGAAAAATGATTTATAGATTCTTGGGTTACCTTGCCCTTTAAGCAAGGTTTTACGTACCGTGGCCCATCAAAAAAGTTTTCCAGCTTTTAAGATTACCTAAGTGTCCCCTTCAGCATGACTTCAAATAACTTATCAATGTTGTAATATTAACCAAATCAAATTAACGAATTGTAGTTTAAGATAACGTTATCGGTTGATAATTCAAACTTGGCTTGTCGATGTACCGCCTCACCAAAATTTTGTGGATCAATTTCAAGTAGAATTTTTAATTAGGTCAAATTATAGAGACATTTTCAAAGGTTGATTCTTTAAAATACATAGCTGGCTTTCGAAAATTATACAAATCTACCTCATTTTAAATTTTGAACAACTTAAACCTCTCCTTAGGTTTATGATGATTTCATAGACGCACTCTCCCTTTTATATAAACCTCGTTTATTTCAATTTTTTAACAAGGCATACCCCTTTAGGTGCAAGAATAATTTTTGGGATGACTACATTTTTGAAACAGAAATACCATTTGTACATAAAGAAATGCACATAATTCCACCAGAATAGAGACATTAGTGGGTCCTACCGTGTATTTAAAAAAAAAAGGTGTGCCGGCCCCACCACCGTCCGTGTGTGAGTGGCTGTTGCATTTCTGTGGATTTTTCTTCTGTAAGTGCGGTGGGTTTGTTTTTGTAAAGTATATAAGTTCCTCTTATTTCACTGAATAACGTATACATTAATTGACCACTAGCATAAATAATAGTTGTAATCGAAATGCTTTTTCCTTTGAAGATGATAAATAAGATCATTTCACTTTCCAAATGTTAATTCACAGGTTTGTAAATTTATAACTAAATTGTATCCTTTTTGTTTTAACATAAAGTTGGCAGTAAAATGAAGATGTTGAATGATAGACAAGTAGAGTTTAAATAAACGCTACATATATCTTCTCAAATATATTTTATATTTTTTTTGTTCAAATGGATGGTTTTCAATTGGACCCCAAGTGCATATTTTTAACAGATTTGGGACTGTGAATGACACAAAGTGAAAGTTGAAATAAAGTCTGCAAAAAAAAAAAAAGGTCAGGAACTGCTACTACAAATTTTCCTTTTTTTAAATACATGAATATCTTTGAAATTGTTATAAACCAATCGAAGAAGCAAAAATAGCTACCCGACTTGTCCAGATTGGATAAAAGACTTGTTACTCATAAATTGTGTGATTTGTGATGGTGATCTATTAATTGTGTTGTACGAGACTGTGACCTTGTGTGATTTGGGACTTAGCACGTGACTATGACTTGTTTTAATTTCAATTTACAAGTCACAACATTTATTAGATGCCACAGTCACGTACCATCTTTTTTGAAATTTTTTAATAAGTTTGATAATTTTGAAATTGTATTCAGTCCCCCATCTATCACGGAGTGCCAGCTCGACGCCCCTGTATACAGGCCATGTAGAAGAAGCAGGGCAATGGCAGTGTTAATCTGGAGGATGAATAGATAAGAAAAGGGTCCCACACAGAGGACTATTGGATGAGATGTTTATATAACCAACAAAATATGTGATAAATAGCATTTTTGGACTATAGGCAAACATACTGTGTAATATTAATTAGTTGTTGACTTATCAAAATTTTCTTCCCTCATCTGATTTTGATATAATCTATGAAAATACTTTGTATAGACTGTATCTATTTCTTCGATAAATCAAGACCTTTTTTGATATTTCTTCGAGTAAATCAAGTTAACATAACAATAAAAACTGTAATTAACAGGGGAACAAAACCTTTAAATAGTAAAGCTAGTAGAATGTGTTTGATCGATATGAAAAAATATATACTAAAAAAAAAAACCTTTCCTCGTAGGAAAACAAGGAAAATTATGCATATTTTTAAAAGTTATAAAATATTTTTCATGGAAAAAAATAGCAATCAAACACTTCAAAGTAGAAATTTGAATGAAAAATTGATATTTTTCATGAAAAATAAATGTAATCAAATGCATCCTTAAACTGGTATTTTGTGATGGAAAATGTCATCAAACACGACATGTTTGGTGACAAATTGTGACTTTATTGAGATTTCTCTGGACTAATTAATCGTTTTAGCGTTCTTTCTTCAAACATTTGTCGGACAACAGAATTAACACACTCACACTCACTCACACACACACACATTATAGCCAAAGCGTTAATCTTGGGTAACGTGTAAATAGAGAATAAATATAATTGAGAATCTTACGAAATATGCAGATAAAAATGATGTTTAATCAGTTTATAAAATCGATGCACTTTATATTGAATAATAAAGTCGGTTTCCATTCATTATTAAAAAGCAAAACGGATTAATATTCATTATAAGTAAACCTCTATGATTGATGATAAATGCTTCTTAATGAAGTAACTTTAAAACTAATTAATCAAACATTAGATTTCAATTCATTTCCACTTCCGTACTGAAGTCGTCTCCCATCCAACGGCCCAGATTTCCTCAAAAAAGCCCACAAACCGCGTCCCCCTCTCTCCACCTATATACTCCCACATCCCCATGCATCCACACATTTATTGGCTCCTCTACTATTTTCATTAAAAAGCCAGTACACCTATATACTACAGATTTTTCACCGGAATATTCACCGGCAATATAAAAATTCACCGACGATTCGAACAGGAGGTTTCATGAAATCAAATAGCACGTGGTTTGTTTCGCTGAAATTGTTCTTGATTTCAGTTGGAATTGTGTCTCTAGCTGTGGGCGTAAGATTCTTCGTTCCGGCAATTATACACGGCGTAGTTCATGAAATCCCGGCGCTTTGGTCCATCTTACTGTCCTGGCTCAAGCCTCCTTATCTATATGTCATCATCAACGGAATAATCATCACCATCGCTGTTGCTTCTCGCTTCCACCACAGGGAATCTGAGCCTTCCATTGAATCTGGGAATTTAATTTCAGTGAAAACGCCTCCGTCGTTGGAATTTACCTCAATACCAACTCCAACTGAGATTAGCACTGTTGTGGAGGAACCTCCGGCGGCAGTGGAGACGGATTTGGTTTGTGAGAGTGTAGATGGAGCTGTCGAGGTGAAGCACGTGGTGGTGAACGATTCTGAGGTTATGGAAAATGACGACGTTGCAGAAGCTGAAGATGAGGACGATTTTATTGTCTCCAATTCGACGTACAGTACTCCACCCCAGGATACAATTTCTCCGTCGTTCCTCTTACCGATAAGGGAGAAACCTTTGGCTTCTTCTAGATTCGGTAATCACCGGAAAAATCTCAAATCCAGTCCCGAAGGTACGCCGAATTTAAACGGTTCCATATATTATTTTATTTTAAAATTAAAATTACTTTCGGTAGCTGGTAGCCGTCAATTAGAGACTCCCGTCGTCCATTTTCTCAGATTTCAAGCTACACAAAGCTTGACACCGTCGTTTCGAATATTCTTTGCCAGTTCTGCAAAGCAATTTCCTATTTATTGCGCATGGAAATATGAAGGGGGATTAGTTGATTATTTTGTCTCCTTTCGCTTGAAAATTGATTTATTTTATTTTTTTCAGGGACAAAGGCACTAAGGGTGGCGAGGCCAAAAACGCAAGAGACGCTAGAAGGCACATGGAAAATGATAACGGAAGGACGTCATGTACCATTGACGAGACAGTGGAAAAAGCAAGACACGTTGAAAGATCACGAGCAGGACATGACTGGGAGCCACTCAAATCATGCGAACAAATTAGAGACTCCATTGAGTTCATATCCAAGTTTGAAAGTTCGGAAAGAGTTGTCGGTAGGTCACGAGGATTTGAATCGCCGGGTTGAAGCGTTCATCAAGAAATTCAATGAGGAAATGAGGTTGCAGAGACAGGAGTCACTGAATCAGTATATGGAAATGATTAACCGTGGCGTCTAGATATATTTATGAGTTTGAATTTAATGTTGTGAATAGGTATTTGAAAAGATTATTTTACTGTCCAAAAGACCAAAAAAAATAAAAAAATAAAAATACAGATCTAAATTAGGATAAGAGCTTCAATTTTGGTGAATTCGTTAGGTGGGTTTTGAACTTTTGAGTTGGAATTGTGCTCAAAAGAGTATGGAAAGGGTCTGTAAAGGAATACAAAAGTAATTGGTCCTTTATTCTTGTCAATGTGAAATGAATTTATGTGGTATTAGTTTTTTTTATAATTTGTTATTTTTTCTTGGATTGAATTCTTTTAAGGGTGTTTTGAAAAGATTTAACAATTTTAAGATGTTCTATTTAAATTATGTGTTCAGTTATCGTTACAATTCTAACAAGTTTTGACTTGTTCGTCCAAACATTTGTTGAAACAAACTCTTTACACCGAATGTGGTCATAATCAACGAGATAAGTAATTTATTTATTTTTAATTATGATTGACAAAAAATGATTATTTCAATATGTACTTATTAACTTATAAGCAAAATTTTATTATCTTGACACCCGCAATTAGTTCTTTTTTGGTTAAGTTTAAAAACTTCTCTTTTGAGCAAGTTACTTGCAATTAAACGAAGTTTTAATATAAGATTTTAAGGTTTTGTTACGTGTACATCAATGGTTACAAAAATGATTACATAATGTCACATAATACTCTACAATCTGCCAGTTTAAAACACAATCAATTTTTTTCACCTAATTCTTTCATTCCACATAATTTTATGTAGTCTTTTATATACTATTTTTATGTACAAGTAGCATAATTCAATTTTTAATAACAAACAAGATACAAATTTTCAGCAATAATAAATTTTTTTAAATAATATTTTTTATTCTGTTAATAATAATAATTAAGAAAATGTTAACCTATTTAAACACGTGTAGAAACAAAGAGTTGCGTGAACAATTGGACCATTTCATTGTTATCGTTCGATGTCTTGATGAATTAGATAAGAATTAATTATTTTATTATGCTCAATCAACCTCTTTAACGCGTAAGTTAACCTTAATTTTTTTAAGAAATTTTTTTGTATTTAATTTAATTCTTCTTCTCGAGATTCCAAATGGACGGTGGATTAGATTAGGTTTTGAGGCGATTAGCTTTCGGTCAAGTTTTCCAGCGACGACGAGGTCGTTGTATTTTAATCTGACCTTTCTTCCTTCTAAAACAAAACAAAATCAGAAATATTCACGAAACTTGCATCTATTTGTAAACTAACCTATACGACTTTTTCCAATTGAAAATTCACACGTGCCGACTTGGTTTCAATTAAAAAAAATTCTGACCCAAAGATGTTGATTCTAAAATGATCAACACTCCATTTCACTAGTTTACGTTGACCAACTCACAGTAGATGACAATTATTTATAATGTCATAATCGTAATTAGTTTATTTAAATATTCTAGCATTTTCTTCGTTCAAAAATACAATCATTAGCCTAGATAACAACCAATTAAAAGTCTACATGCAGTGAAATCTGGCAAACATTTTCTAGTGAAGTTTCTAGGAATATCACCTTTTTCCACAAATTTGGTACGCGTAATTACATTTGTTAATAGGATCGCTAATGGTAAGTGATGCTACCAATATGTGTGCATTCCCAGCACACATGTACGAGGAGCATATTTGTCCACTAACGATGGGTGACATATTTGGAGATCCCAATGTAAGTTAAAGCTCGAGCACGATGACCGAAGAGAACTTCCCTCATATGACATCGAAACCCCATAACCTCGTCGGGCAAAGTCTCATCGGGTTCATGCCAGACTGACCGAAGATCTTCCTCAAAACTCGTTAACCCTTCATGACTCCCCCTCGTGGCAAGGCTCATCCAAACCTAAGAGAGGTAGAGTCCTGCCATCGATATGTTTCCTCATTCTGGGTAGATTCTCACACCAGAGTCTCAACCCAACCCAAACACCTGGGAAACACAAGACCAACTAGATTACAACTTCCAATTGCACTATAACTCCTAGGGACCTCAACGTTGTAGTTCTATTAGGAATCAACTACCTATCTCTATAAATACATCATTTTCACTCATTATCAAGGTACATTTTTACATATATTTTCAGCATATATCTTTTCTCTACATTCTCTCTCTGACTTAAGTATCGGAGGGGCGACGAGGACACACATCGACGCCTTTGTTTCAGGTATCGAAAGACTTCGTTCGTGCTCATTCTCAGTAGTCAAGCTCAGAATCAACATGTACGATTTTTGGTAGCATCAATAAGAATAATGTTATTTGACATTAATATTGTTAGAGAACCAATCTGTGTGACATGTATGTGGTATAAAATTATAGATCTAATTAAATATATTGTAATGAGATTTATTTAATTGAATCTATCATGTATTGACACCTGGTTTCACGGGTTACCTTTCTTCTTAGCACAGAAAGGGACACCGTGCGGCAGTAGTCTACTCTGCTAGACTACCTTCCGCTTTCTCTCGGTCGTGTCGGGACGAAAGTAAATTTGATCACAATTTAAAGAAAGCTTACAACATGAAATTGAAATGCATTGAAATAAATTTGATCGTTGATTGTTTGTAAACTGAACATTACAATAAACGAAAACAGGAAATTACAATGGCTAGTACAGGGGGCGAACACTGAAAACCTTGAAATATTTGAAATACTAATACCCCCTATAATAGACTTCGGAACAAAAACCCAACTGACGGGAGTGGACGTTTAAAGTCTCTAGAATCATATTAAAATTTTCTAATTTCTAACTATTTTACAATTGAAATTAAATATTTATAATGTGCGGTCGAAGTTGGGCAAATTGAGGCTGCAATAGGGTCACTGGACTTAAGTAAAGCTGTTGCCCGTGNTCTCGCTGTTGCATCCGCTCTATTTGACCAAGTACTCTTGAAGATATTTCCTAGAAGCTCGATGGCCAAAAATCCTTTCAGCAACCTTCGTTTCTGCACTTTTCAATTTAAACGCATATCGCTTCAGATTTGCATACTTTTTGTACTTTTTCTGATCAGTATCCGCAGTATGAGGGAGTGACGGTTGCTGGACAGTGGTAATCTCAAAATGACTCTTATTGGAAGAAGAGCTCTCTTGAGCATTGAAACACATCCGAAAGTTTTACCCAAATTTCATGCGAAGCAGAGATAAAGTGATGGAAATAGTCTTCCAGCATAGAATTGAAGCGCTTCGTCTGTCCGTCAGATTGTGGGTGATAACTAGAATTCTGCTCAAAGTTGAACCAAGTAGTTTGAACAACTTGGTCCAAAGTATGCCAGTAAATCGAAAACAGATCGCTGACGATGTTCTTAGGCAGTTCCTAGTATTTGATAATGTGTTCGAATAAGAGTTGAGCTCTCTCATCAGCTGATACATACTTGGGCGCTGTGGTGAAAGTTGCATCTTTAGATAAACAGTCCGTCCCGATGATGATAGTGTCAAAATCTCCAACTTTTGACAATCCACCAATGTAGTCAATCTATCCACTCTCGACTGGTCTATTCGAGACGGAAATGAGCTCCAGTAAGCTTGCCTTTTTCTGATGATCTGTAATATCTTGCTGACGAACAATACAAGTTTTCGCATAACTTGCAATGTTGTCCCGCCTTTGAGGCTAGTAGTATGCACATTATAGTAGTGCGAAAGTGCGCTCTACGATAGTCCTACTTCCTGACACTTCTCCTATTTGTTTTCGAAACTCTTCAAGCTCTAACTGAGCCATACGATATGGTGCTTTGGTGGGAGGTTTGGCACCCGGAACAAGTTCAATCCCACGATCAATTGCCCTCCTTGGTGGCATTCCTTTGATAACTCATCTGGCCTGATGTCCTCAAATTCCTTAAGCCTTGTGATAGGTTTTCGAATAGAGTCGATTGTCTCTTCGATCTCCTCCACTCGAAGAGTGCACAAAAATGAGGGTTTATTCCTCTTGAAACCCTTACT